>JALDNG010001204.1:0-89524 GCA_024349245.1 Neodontobutis hainanensis
TTAACCAATCAATTTATTGATGAGTAAACTCAAAGTTCGAGTTTGAATGTCAAAAGAAAATTTCGAGTTCACACGAATCGCATTGTAAATAACAGTTATCATTATATTTTCATCAGTGGATAAAGTATGAATTTTATAAAAATTCAAAATATTGCGAGTGCGAATTTTGAATCTGTTAAAATAATATTTAGTGTATGTTAATTCTAAAAGTGAAGTTAATCGATCAATGGAAACACCAAAATTTACCAAATCGCTATTGCTCGCAGTGAAACTTTAAATTATGCAAATTTTATGGTTTAATCCAGTTAATTAAAAAGTATTCTCTCAAGTATTTTAATTTTTTATTAAAAACGAAGATTTTAAAGTTAAATCTGAAAATTAAACTAGCCAAGTGGGTCGAACATCTAAATATCAAATATGTAAAATATGTGGTTTTTATTTACTAAACATAAAAAGGTTGTTAAAAATATAATGAGAATATTCTTCGATAAACCAAATGCTAATAAATAATTTTTGAGGGCTTCGTGCGCAAGGCAGTTTTCGATTTCTATTTTAGGCTGGATATATTCATGTTCATTTAGCATATCAGTTGAGAATTGTTCACTTTATGTTCAATGATTTTTTTCCTTCAAGATACTGCTTCATATCGTAGAGTCATCGATAATTGTATTCGTGAGGATAAATAAATTCATTTTATGTTAAAAAGTTGTTTTTCTTGATATCTATAATTAGAAAGTTTATTTCATACATAGATTCGGGTGTGTACGTTAATATTCACATTCTTCCATTCCGCCGTTGCGCGTGTTCACGCTATTATCGTTTAGATGGTGACTCGCTGTATTAAAATTTAGGTTGTCTTTAAAATTCAAAAGAATAAATCATATTTTAAGCGTTATCAGGTCAAGTTTAGGAGGAGAAGAGGTGAAATTTGATTTAATTTCTAGAAGCCAAAACCGACTATTACCAGAGGAAGAGGCTTATTTCTCAACCAAAGGATAAATACTCCTCCCGTAAGTATCGCTTGATCGTTCGTTCAACAAATAAATACATTATTTGTCAGGTTTTCATATTTTTTAATGAGATTGCTTACGCCACAATAAGCGGCGACGTCGTCGTTTGTCAAGCAAACTCTAAAGAGTTAAAGAAATACGGAATCACAGTCGGGCTCAATAACTATGCAGCTGCCTACGCGACGGGTCTTTTGATAGCTCGTAGGCAACTCACTAAGATTGGCCAGGATAAATCCCACAAGGTTTTCGAATTTCTTAACAGTAGGGGCTCGGGGATACTAACGACGTGGGTGGAGACATCAATAATGTAGACGAGGTCGACGGTTTGCGCCCCTTTAAGGCTGTTCTTGATCTCGGGTTAGCTCGCTCCACAACTGGGGCAAAGATTTTTGGAGCTGTCAAAGGCGCTTTAGATGGTGGTCTGAATGTTCCTCACGATCCGCGAAGGTTCGTTGGTAACGATAAAGCATCGAAAGAATACAAACCCGAAGTTCATCGAGAGCACATTCTCGGTATCCACGTAGCAAAATATATGGAAATGTTGTCCTCGGAAAATCCAACTGCGTACTCTAAGCAGTTCAGTCAGTACATAAAACAAGGAATAACTCACGACAAAGTTAATTTTTCTTCTAATTTTAGATGGAGCCAATGTACAAGAAAGCTCACGAAATGATAAGAGAGAGTCCCATGCCTGTTTCCACACAACGAACAAAAAGATCTGTTCATCCTGTTCCGTCTCCAAAAGAGGCTCGAAGGCTCGCTCTGAAGACAATAGTCGAAAGACACAAAAGAGTTGCTCTCAAGAAAGAATCTATTTTAATGAAATTAAAGGCATGATTCAATTAAAAATAACAATATCCAAAATAATTTTATATAGTTCTTTTATTTAATAAATGTTTTTTTTTTCATCTTATCGGCGTTCTATTGTTTTTCGTCAATCAGGAGTTATTTTCTTGTTCTTTGTATTTGATGTTACAAATACTTATTTTTTCGATGGTCATTTTTCTACGTTTTGAAGAAATTTTCACATTTTAATAGTTATCTTTGTCTCCATAATTTGAATCATAAGGCTTGATGTATTCTATCAAGAGGGTTTGAGAAATTTTTTGTTATTTTAATGGTGGAGATATAATTTTTTATCTTTTTTCCAGCTAGCAACAACTTTTAATTTGTTTATTTCAACGCGGAAAAATGTCTTATTTAAGACATAATAGTTTTAAATCAACTCAATGAATACGCATTCACTCAGACTCATAATCTTCAATAAAATCACTGAATTCTTGATGATGATGATGATTGATGCGAAAAGATATATGTCAAGTTTACAAAAAAAAAGTTTCTTATATTTTACCATTTTAAACACTCATAACAAAATCTGTTAAATAGTTTAATAAGATTTTTTTACTTAAAAAATGAAACAATACTTATCATGTTTTCTTTATAATTAAATTATTTGTATTAATATTTATTTTCAGCCGAATCTTAAGAATGTTTTGCCATTGAATCATTAGATGAGTTCAGAAAGTGAACATTTTTTATGTATAAAAGTTGAACATCTAATGCTTTCATAGTTTATAAAATCGCAGCTTCTGTACTCGTACCATTTTTATTTTTCGCCGTTGTGAAACAGCTATGTATAAATACTCCATTTCGTGAAAAATCTAAGGACACATCTTATTACTGTTTGGTTTTCATATTATCAATCCTTTGAAATCAGAACTTATTTTGCCTTTTTACTACTTCCATTTGTTTAACAGTTATCTTTTCAAATTAAAATAAATTATGGTCTCAAGCTGAATCTAGCACATTCTTAAGCATAAAAAATGTATCAGGACTTTGTCTAATAACTATTTGCTTTGGCTGGTATTTTTACAACTATATGAGAAAAATTCATCATGAAATAAAAATAAATCAGAAAATATCGTGGTTTCCTCGTCTTCTGAAACGAAAAATTCTCAGTCTTATCATGAGAATCTTCATTGCAGTGAATATAGTTATAAACCCGACAAAGAAATTAATCTCCGAATACAACCGATATTGGCCTAAATCGCTTTCTAACTACGCAAGTGCGCCACTTTCCAGTCTCCATTAATTCTTAACGAAGTTTCTCAAAAGATTATCACATATATTCTATAAATCAATCGTCGAAATTTATACTTTTCTAAAACAGTTTGGCAGATTCTTCTCAATTAGCATTTAAAGCCATCAATTATAAAATTCCGTTTAATTATTTATGTACCTTATTGATGGGATTTTCAGAGAATCTTTTGATAGCTTAAGTTTAATGCCTTTTTTTTAACCACGAAACATCAAACAAACCAGTCATAATTATATATTGATGACCGACGTTTTCCTAGTGTGTAACTCTTCATGGCGGTGATTTAAAATTCAAAATATTATTGAATTAACTTTAGTCATACTGTTTAAATAATAATAATAATAAAAGATTACGAAAGCACCAAATTAATACATAACACGTCAAAATATGAGAAGAGATGCTTGCGAGCCCGAAGTTTGAGTCATCTAAAAACCAAACAAAATACTATTCTGTTATTCGCCATTTTCAAGTGCGATGTACAATTTTGCGCATTTTTTGTTGATTTCTATATTATTCCTTTGCACCAAATAAATTAAATCTTTAAAATTTTCAACTAATTGCGCATATAGCAGTCCTATGTGAATTATTTATTTTTCCTTAAAAGTCGGAACTGCCTAGAATCGGCGAATCATACAAAAAATGAGAATTTATGAATGATTTTATTTTTTGGCTCAATCCTGAGTTGAAGTATAAGTTATCTCAGGTGGTGTTAAAATGATCTATTTAACGATGGTGTGTCGGGGATATTCGTCTCGCATAACGTTGTATTTACGGAATCTATCATAATAAGAAAGTATATTTTCCCAAAAGCTTGATGATTATTTTTAGCCACCTACATATTTAAATATTTTCATTTTATACCTGTTTTTATAAAGTGCGCCATGTTAAAAATGACAAAATTAACTGAATATCTTTCAAATCAACCGTCAATAAAACTAGTCTCTTATGAAAAATCTATTCTTAAAACTCTTTGTACGCGTATTGCTACTGTATCTTAAAACTCAGCACGTCTTAGTTTACTTTTGTTATCTGGTTCATTCCTTCAATCTTTATTTTAATCATTTAATTTAGAGTAAATAAGTATCATTTTTAAATATTTTAGGGTAGGATTGCGTATACAACTCTTGCTATGTTTTAGAAATGCGGAGCTCACTTTTATAAATTTCACTCTCAGACAAACGAAATTTTCAGTATATGCTTTAAATTTGTTGAATTTATAAATATTGAGATGTTATGTTTCTAGCATGGTGTAAATTTTCAAGTTTATTTTTTAACAAACAGAAAATGGAAATATCTTGCAGGTTTATACAATGAAATTTCTCGTTCATTGTTTTCTGAGTTATCTATTTTGAAGATCGAGATTTATGCATTATAATTGCTAACACGCACGCTCAATCTATATATCGTGCATTCCTGGTTAGTTTTGAACAAATTTTCATAAAATTTCCCTTTATATTAAACAGAGAGCATTTATATGCCACTATCTTTTAATCTTTCGAATTCGTGTAGAATAACGTGCTAATCTTCAAACGCTCCAAATCTATGTAGTGCCTTTATCTATTATTTGTAAGTTTATTGAACGTCATTGCGTCATCTAACATTTGATTATTATTCTGAAATAAAAACGTTGCGAATAATCGAAAATTTCAAACAATTTCATGTTAATCGATGAATTTATGGCATGACTAAATACCCTCGTCAAGAAAATATTCTGCTTTCTTTTATTTCTAGACAACGCCATGAATGTAAAGAAGTGTTAAATACATTCATAATACACAACTAATTGTTGCAAATATTTGAAAAATCACGCAGTTACAAGTAATCTGTAAATCTGCATACGATGTTAAAAAAGGCGCCACATTAATTATCGAACAGGATATCAGTTTAAAATTGACTAGTATGGTGATTACCCTTAAATTTGCTTTTACCTGTTTTTTAAAATAATGACAATATATTATTAATAAAATTTATGCCATGGCTGTCATTTGACAGTGGCAATTTTTTGCGCTGAAACTTTCGAAACCTATTCCAACTTAAAAATTATAATACTTTTATTATTTACCTCATTAAATGACGGTATGTTCATTGAAAAATCTAAATGATAACTTTAGAGAGAGAAAATAGTTTAAAAGTAATACGTTGAGTTGTGAAAATAAATTTCATTGCCATTAACGCTCAAAAATACTCATTTATCTATCCCCAAGTTTAGATTCAAAAGATTAAAACTTGTAAAACCCATTTATGGTTTTTCCTCTTTGTTAAACCTCAGTGCTAAATTAAAAAATACATGTTCGCGCCGAGGCGCTCTACAATATGGCGGTATGAGTGAACGCAATCAGACGACCTCGTTCGGTTTATTTACATTCCCTCATAAGCTTTCAAATAAATAATGGTAAAGCTCAACGTATTCATTAAAATCTAAATAATGCTTGATAATTTTTATTTTGTTCACAAAATTGTTTATCAGCATATGATTGCTTTGCAGAATAAGGCATACATGGGTTACTCTTAAAACGAATCTAATGCACATAATGAATACTTTTTATATGACTTTGCAAATTTTCGATTGCGTTCTGGCATTCGATGTCTCACATACCCAGACCCTTTAAAATTGCTCATACGATGATTATTTTTCAATTTATGCTTCTAATCTGCTTCAATATTCTTAATAAATATTTTTTGCCTCTTAACTCATGATTACCATCGCCACGCTTTGATGTTAATAGCTAATAATGTTTGAAGTTCGTTCGACCGAGAAGTGCTCTTTGTTTTTTTAGAAATTCTTTAAATTTAAATAAATTTAGTATGGGCTCTCAAGTGATAGGTAATTTCAAATGTTTGGAAATTTTGAACTTTGCAAAATTAAACTTTTTTCTACATTCATGAATTCTGTAATTTTCGATAATATCCGTTAAAATATCAAATTACATTGCAAAGATTAAGGTATGTTATCATTGTAAAAGTTAAATTTCCCTTTCTTTTGACTGAATCGGATAGTTGAATGACCACTTCTAATCAAATATGTCATACAATTTATAATTTATTTATTTTAATTATCAGGCTTTATTTTAACGCCCCTGTATCTCTATAAAGTACCAAAAATGTCAAGTTATTTATTTCTGGGAAAAAAGATGTAATTTTTTTAAGCGAGTTAATGAGTCATATTTTTACTTAAAAGAGAATGTCATCAAAATATTTGACGTTTATGACGCAAACAAATATGGCGGGTTAGTTCATCTGTAGGTTAAGAAAATGCACAATTTGTCTGATCTTCGTCTCTAGCATGATCGCATACATGTAACGTGTGATCAAAGATTATACACTGAAATTTATAATTTTTAAAAAGGTTACATGATTATATCATATATGTTTCCATTTTTATTCAAACTATCCCACGAAGAAAATTTTCATGAATTATACGTCAATGTTATTATGGGTAAGCGTTACGTTAACATAAAAACTTGCCGTCTAAATCAATCAATAGATATCAAGCAAGGAAACATTGAATTTAATGCTATGAATGAAATTTGTTTTATAACCTTTTTTGAATCAAATGTTTTTGATGCCGTAGCAAGTATCAACGAATATAGGGGAACATGATTTCTTTTTTTCGAACGTAAAGCTCAAAGATGAGTTTTAATGGATAAAAAGAAGCGTGCGCACAATATAAAAAAAGTTATTTAAGCTTAAAGGCCAATGAATTTTTGTGACGTTGAACAGAGGAATTATTTGAGTAATTTTTAAGAAAAAATTAAAAATAAGAATTTAAATGTGGCGAATTTTTTAAATCATGATTTTGAAAATAATGCCTCATGTGATAGAGTTCATCGAACCGTATAAAAGTTCATTCATTAAAAAGATTAATTTACTCAGTAGAAGCATATGAGAGTAGGAGAAAAGCTGTTCATAACTCCATGAAAAAAAAGTCTTCCAGGAATGTAAGAAAGAAGGGGGAATTTTATATTTTTAAATGAATCAAACATAAGTTAGTTTGGGTAATTATAAATTGGAACTAGCATTTATACATGTCTTTAAAACCAGGAATTGTCTTGAGTGGCTGACCTATCGACATTACACTCGTTCCTGAATCTCTCAGGTAAGTGGCCAGAGCGAGATATACACTTACAGAACAGAAAACACGTCCTGAGATCATAAGAGCACCCCCTTTGTGACGTATGTTCAGAAATTAAAAAAATGAATAAGTGGAAGTAGGAAGGATTGAACCTTCTTATCTATCTTTTATGAAGAATGTAATTGATACGATAAATTTTTATGGTTGTCTTAAAATGGAAAAAACAAATATAAAATAAACTGATTTAGTTACAATGAATAGTGTTAAAAATTTCTCTGACATAAAATACAACAATTGTAGGTTTAACGATCTATCGTTATGTAGATCGTGGCATGTTTTAACATATCATACAGATCTGATAAAATTATGCCATAACTATCAAATATTTTATCACGGTTAAAACAAATATAAAAAAGTAACAGCACTACGCTTTCCCAGGGAGTCGCCCACCCAAGTACTCACATAGCCGACAGTTGCTTAACTTCGGTGATCTGACGGGAACCGGTGTTTCCAACTACGTATGGCCGTAACATATGGAATAATTAAATAAAATATTTAAATTTTAATCATTTTAAAGGTTTATCGAAAGCAGTGTACGTTCTATTCATTTTTTTTATCTGAAAGCTACTAGTTCAATATTTTGTCAAAAGAAATCAATAAAAACTAGTGATGGATTTGGCTGATTTAGTTACACCTTCAAACCCAAAAATTTTTATCAGTAGAATTCCATTTTATATCATAAACATTACTTTTCTTCGATAGTTACTTGTGATGCTGTTTTTAGGTGTTAGTTGTTTCAAACAGATTTTTAGAATTATACGCTCGAAGCAATTAAATTTCATTTTAAACAAAATTTATTCTCAGTTTAAATGATTATTGAAAATAAAAACACTCTTGATGTCGTAATTATTTGACATATAAAAAATTTTCAATCAAACCGGAATATTTTTGAAATATCCATATTCAACTGTCTGTTGTTAATCAATTTTAAAATATCTAACAAGTAAAACCATAAACATGACCTCATATATGATTAATTTACCTGAAATTTCTCACTATTTTATGAAGGTGGTACTGGAATTAACATATTTATTATTGAATAATTATTTATATTATATAGGCTATTTATGTTTATCTGCCAAATATCATTTCATAAAGTTACTGTTATTAGGTCAATAATAGATAAACCATGTGCTATCTTTCACGTGAAGATCATATGTGATTGAAGGCTTATTAACGAAGCACAAAAATCTCAGATTTTGATCTCTTGATTATTCTACTCTTTTGACGGTATCCTGCTATTTTGACGAATTCAAAACTTTAAGTGGTATAAAATTTACATTTTATAAACTTTCAATCAAAATAAAAAAAAAGAGCGGATCTAATTTAATTTTTGCATTTGTGTTACAAGCAATACAGTAATCTACATGATGAATTTTAAGCAGAAAACATAGAGGTCGCTCATGATAAAAAATATATATTCGGTCAAGTGAACAATAATAAATTTAAAAATAATTTAACTTTTGATCGAATGTTGATCTTTATGATGAGCATCCGAATTTGTCAATGTGGTTTTACTCCAATAGATGATCGAAATCAGAAGAATAAGTCCAGATAAAATCTTAAGTAAGATGAATCTAAATGAATGAAAAAATAAACGATTACATGATAAACATGAGAGTGATTTGAAGAATATTCAAGTTCACATTTTTGAAAAATACTGATTCCGAAACAACGTAAATTATCGGTTTATATATTGATGAATACCATGATAAATAGAGGAAGAGGAAGAAAATTTAATCGTTTTGCCAAGAAATCTCCATAATTCGAAATACGAAAATGGCTGTTTTATAAAAATTCTTACTTAAATTTGAGTGATGAAACGGCTAAATTTTGTAAATGTGATTTATATATCTTAAAAATAGAAAAAAATATACTTGATGATTTAGCTGATTAAATTTTACTACAAACGAATGCTTTACCCAGTCAACGAGTAATTCAGAGAGAAATGAAAATAATAGTTGGTTTATTATCTAAATATGAGAAAAACTCCAAACGGTTGAAACTGATTGAAAATGAACGTTACTTATCCCCACACAAAAGATCATCAGTAAAAAGATAAAACGTTCACGTGCGTCTCAACTTAATTGAAATTTGATACCATGATTGCACATACAAACCGAATTTTTTTTGTCAAACATTTTGAAAACATTACCTTTAATTTCGAAAGTCTAAAAAAATTAACATTTACTTGATTTGAAACGTAAAGAGATAATAAAAGATGATTGTGAGTATTGACTGCGACATTTAGTGCAATAAATTGAAACAACATGATCAATGCGTGCAAATCTTTTATTATTTAAAATCCAAACAAGAATAAATTGTGACGAAAAATGTACCAAGAAAATGATCCAGCACAAATCCATATTTAACCCGGGAAAAAATTTGGATACAATAATCGATAATATCATATCCCAGAGAGCAAAAAAGTTTATCAATCACCAGTTTTGAATTATTTGTATTTTACCTCGAGAAAGTTATACAGAACATAAATCTTGATGAAGGACTGACCTTTGATAATATGATACAACTTTGGTATTCGAAATATCTGGAGACTAGAAACACAGAGTATAGTGGAAAAATCTAAAATTCCTTTAAAAATCTTACAGATAAGAAACAAAAAATTAGCTTCTAAACTCCAAACTATTCTACAGTTATTTTACATAAAATACGCTCTTCCTGATAAAAAGCTCGACTTGATTTTAGTATAAAGTAGATAAGGCTTAAAGGATAAACTGTGATGTAGGAAAGAAAATTATTCAAACAGGCAATGACTCCAAATAATAAAAACTATCTTAGTTTTTAATTACCTTTTCAAGCTCATGGCGTACTGAGAAACGAATTTAATCTCCTTATATGATCCGTGCTAGAAATTTGTAAATTGCAACGCCTAAAATCAATAAATAGTGCAGAAAATATAAAATTGCACAATTTTGGTTTTTCTTCCTTTGATTAAAATCTAAAATCTTTTTTGTGAAATTTGAAATTAAAACGTGCATTTTCATGAGAGTCCATAGATATTTTTTCAATCTAAATTGCAGGAAACAACTAGATTACCGATAAGTTCTGGGCTCGAATATATCATAAGTTTAATACGAGTATGTATACACAAAAAATTTTTCTTAAAAACATAATATTAACTTTATATGAAAGTTTTTCAAACAATATAAATTTATGTATTAACTGTTAGAAAATTACTTTCTTTAGATTTAACAAATTTGTTGTCAGTAATAAAATACCATTGTTCGATTTTAAGTATTTCTTGTGTACGCCATATAAGACAGCGCGGTTTAAGCTTCTATATCTTTTTTAAACTTCCTCGTAATCTGAATAAAACATAAGTTTATTTTCAAACATATGTCTTTTTTTGTAGATATTGACTTGAATGCTCAAATTTAAGAGTCTTTATGTTAAATATGCACTATTAATATTCACTGTTTGCAGTTAAAGCTCTAAGTATGTTGTGGAAAAATTGTGAAAATACGTTCTTCAAAACTAAAAACAATGAAATTGATTTTCGGGTTTATCTTCAACATAATTTACCTCAAACTAAATGTAGTTGAGAGAATAATAAAAATATCATCATACACTTCCGATTTACAATAAAAAAACAAGTTTTATTTGAAATTTATACATCATTATTAATTATTCTTATTCTATTGGTAGTTTCGTGACTTCCAAACAATATCAGTGGTACAATCTTATTTTGTAACGCGGTAAAGAAATATTTAATGTCAAATAACAACTTTTAATGCAGATAAATAATCGAAAAAAATGAAACTTATTTCACTCTGTGTATACAATTATATCTTGTGCGATCACGAAATTTTACATTTAAAAAATCTTGGATCATCATTTTTTATTTAAATTTCAGGATTTTTTGAACATTTCAAACTCCCTTAATAGATAAAACATTTGAACTTGCGCAAACAATTCAAATTTTGTCATTACAAAATGGAATAAGTTAAATTCGGTATAAGCGAATATATTAATCTTAATAAACCTTTACAATAAAATTTAAAATTCAAAAATAAACTAAAATAGATAAAGCCATTATTTTCTCGTTTGGCTTAAGGTAAAATTTTCATTTTTATTTATCAAAAGAGTACCTAACAATAAAAAAGTTGAAAATCACATTTATTTTAGAAATTTATTTGCTTTGAGTCCTTTTACATGATTGGAGGTTTTCTTCAGTCAACTTAACATTTAGTTTACTCTAAACTGAGTATATCAATCTTTTATTGTAAATTTCATGTTATCCATGTTAAAAAATTCTCTAATTTATACTATTTTGAACGAAAGGAGAATAGTGACTGATACTTGTCCGTTGCATTCAATATAAAGTATTAACCAAAAATTCTTTATTTAAGCGTTCTAAAAAGTAAACACTTCAAAAAATGAACTGATTTAATATTTAAGTGTATATTTATTTTTCGTCTTTGTATACGATCAATCTATAAAATTTAAGACCACGTGGTAAAACCAATACTGACGTTATTTAGGTTATCGTACCAAGTGTCAGCAAGGCAAAGTAGTCCTTAAAAAAGTTTATTTCTATATTTAAAAGGTCTTCTCTGATTATGAATATTAATTTATAATTTTATACAGAGAAGGTTTTGAGGTATAGGAAATCATGGATATGGAACGTTTTTCATGCTTATGCGCATTAACAGTTATTAGGCGAACTTCTATTATTATAAAATTAACTTCATGTTTGAGTATAGTCGATGGCATTTTACAAATCCCTTCCATTCTTAAATAGATTTATTTCGATCCATGTTTGTTGATATAGGTTAATGATAATTTATAATTTGCGCACGCTCCTTACGTGTGAAAACACTTTAGAATCTTATGATTCACTTTATCCAAAAATAAATTCAAATAAACCAGGAAAAACTACCTGATAGATATGCTACATCTTAAATAGTTAACTTGACAGAAAGATAAACAAAATAATCAATAAAAAGTCAAAAGTAAGAGGTTGTTCGGGATTTTTATAATTTATTGGTTTAGCTAACGGTTGTAGACATATATGAGTTTATTATGAGATAAGTATTTGCTACAACCACATTTTATATATTTCAACGGTTTAATCTTATTTCTGAGCTGATCTTTACACTTGTTTACCTTCTTTGATTTTTACTCCAATGAGGAACAGCCGTGGAACAAAAAAAGTTAAAAATATTTCAAGTGCATTTGTTTATTAAAGGGGGGAATATAGGAAATAACAGTGATTTAAAAACGTTTTTTCGTTTTGAATTAATAGGGAAGCTTCAAAGAGCTGTCATCTTTTTTGGCGCGCGTCGAACACTTTAACGAAGAAATTTCAATATTTTCGTTTACGAGTACCTTCTAAAGGTTAGATTATTCTTCTTATTTCCTTTTCTTAAACTTGATTAAGCTTCTTCTATTTTTATAAATATCACAGAAATATTTCTCATTTAAAAAGACACGAGTTCCAATAGTATTAAGCCGTTAAAAAAGAACAAGACTATTGGGCAATAAAAATAAAATGATAATTAAATAATTATGAGTAGTTTGGGAACATTTGCTATGTTTGAAACAATAGTGATTACGACTAAATACGATTTGTTACTTTTAATACATACATCACACCAGAGAGCTCAAAGAGCACTTTTTGGTTGACGAGAATAAAAATAGTTAGTGTGAATAAATCTAGATTCAAAACTCAAGTTTTGATATATTAATGATAACTTTTTATGCAAAACTTTTACAGAGGATATGATATCATTCTCATTTTCAATAAAGTTTTTAATGATCATCTTTTAACGTGAATTATACTGAACAATCTTGTAATTTTCAACGTTTTTTATATTATAAATTCTAAACAGACATTTATCTTTATTATAGATGCCTTGCTTTATTCAAAACTTAATAAATATAAACTGTTGAATTCATATCTAGATGTCGATGTGCGTGAAATATTCAGCGAGACTCGTTATTTTTCGATAAATTTAATGTTATAAAAAATATGTTATATATGTTTGCCATTATTAAAATTCATAATTTCAGTTCAAAAAAATAATAAACATTAAATTTGCAAAAATTTGAATCAACGTTGTGGAAAGTTTAAACATGATATAATAAAATAATGTCTACTCTGAGATAAACCTAAATCTTATTTTTTTTAATGGGTCGTGGATTAGGATGAAGACAACGTTTGCACAAATTTATATCATGGTAAACAGGCACATAATATTAACATGAAAATTTAACAACACTAGTTAAATTTCAATTTTACTATGCTTCCTTGAATAAGATTTTTCAGAAGTTAACATTCCAAAATTTTGTGGTGTTTTATTTAAAAAAATAATTTTCGCAGAAATTCCAAACAATTAAAAAATGTTAAAATTTTCAACTATTTTTATAAGATCACTTTGATAATCAACTTTTATAAATGCTATCTTTTGAAATTTAAAGTAATATTATTTCAAAAACAAGATTGCGCCTGACTTAGGAATTTTTTTTCTATTCTCCATGGTAAATATACTGTCCCAACACATAAAAAAGTTTTAATTTCGAAAAAATTGAAAGAAAGTAGAAATAGCCCTCATCATTTAATCGTGCTAAAATTAAGAAATGATGACGCATGTTACTTTGTTTAATTAGAATAATTCATATGATGAGGTGATTTCCGTCATTTAACCTCCCATTTATTTAGTTCATTTTGAGAAAAATTTTTGCAGGGTTTACAACGTATAAACCGATTAAAACATAAGTTTAATGTTTTAATTGGGATGAAGCTTTCCTTGGTCAATTGTAATCTAATTTATTTTTACAGATAGAATAATATATTTATTAACACTGTAATTCCATCTCGAAACGCCAATTCTTTTTATGATATTATGAAAGATTTAAAATAACTCTTATTTAGTTCGTAGAATATTACTGATAAAGCACTATGAAACGGTAAACGTGATCTCTCAGCCTGCGTAAATTAAAAAAAGGATAAAAAACGAATTAATTCGCAAGCTTAGTTGCTCATAACCAGTTTTATATGGTAATTCATTGAATCGGATGCATGGGGGTTCTAGATGAATTCTATCTTATTATCAAGTAAGCAGCCTTCGATGCTAAGTGTTAGTATCTGACAACTTTATCTTAATTGTCACGGATTTACTTTATATTTTGAAGATATGATACTGTTTTTGATCTTGTAAATCAAGCGAATGGTTGATGTTGAATTATGTATGATATTTTTATTTAAAATATTATATGTCCTTTGGTAGTTGGATATAATTTTGGTACCTAACATACTGGTAGCAACCGTTATCGAAACAAGGGTTGCTCGACCTTTGGCTTTCTGGCATTGGAAAAACACTCATTTTTATATAGGGATGCTCCCATAAATATCCATTGAGGAATGAATCTTCATCAATCAATTCGGTAAACCGTGCACGACATATCCATAGTTGATTTTCTTCAAACATCTAACAACAGTTGTACACAGGAAGTGAACTTGTCACTTACTGAATTAAAGTGTGTGGTTGTCAGTTTTTAAATAGAATTCGTTTGTTTTTTTGATATATCAATATCTAACAGAAGAAAATATCAGCCTCAAAATTTTTCCAACAGGGATTTTGATGTAAAAACTAGATTCATTTTATTTCAGCTGTATATATTTTATATTTGAACATCTTGCGATCCTATACCATAAACCTTGACAAATTAATATCATGTATATTTACGAACAAATAGTTTTTACATTTTTTAATATATCAAATATTTCAAAACACCCTTTTCTTCTATATGAATTCAATGACATACCGTCTATCAATATGTTTTATTTTTAGAGATCAAAAGATCATTCCTTTGTAAACAAACTCGTTCGTGTATTTTCGTTAAACTACAGGACTGTAAAATTTAAGAAAGATACATTTATTTATACCAATCTTACTCAAAATAAAGATATAAATTGAATTTTCATCGTTAATATAAAAACAAAAGAAATCTTGGGTTAAAAAAGGAATTATATTTTTATAACGAAGAAGGAAATAGTCGTAACTATTGTGATATCTCGCTCAAAAATCTATTCATAAATAAAATTATTATTTTAAACTAGACTTAACCAAGATATTTAAGGAAATGTTACGATCGTCACAGAAAGTGGCATTATATTCAAATGACTCGCACACTGAGCCGTATGCTTTTGTATGATATGTTAGTTATATATCTGACTTTTTTAGAAATTAGTTTAAGTTAAGAATGATTTATATAACAGTATTATCTGCTTTTACCTTAAGTTGAATTTTGTTATTATGAAAACCACTTATCGTGTTTCCTCTTGAAATATTCATGTTTAATCCCTCATACGTTGATTTGACTTCACTTTCGTTTTAAATACCTTATATAAATTCGTATTTATCAGAAAATTCAAAATCTACAAATGCTTTCAGTTCTTTTCATTCCGAAATCTCCATTTTAGAGGAATGATATTTAGTTTGCTGTTCGCTAACGTTCTTACCAGTAATATTCTACATTTTTGTAAAAAGAGATTCGCGTTTTACCACACGCGCTAATACTCTGAATCATACGATATGGCTACCTGCCATAAGTTGAAGAAAACTGATTAATATTGAGTTTGCTTCTCTCATGTAGTAGTTTAATTTTTAATATTACGAATTGTTAATCTGTGTTGTCCTTTAGAGTTTGTCCAAAATGGCCTTTTGGCACTTGAATCTGAGAGATCGTTTGGTTTGTCTGGTTTGAGGTTAGCTGAAAACCCTGCAAGGAAAAGGTTGGCATTATGTATTCAACATTATGCATTTTCTCTGGAAATTAGATAACATCCACCATTGTTTTACCAACTGTAGCACCTAAAAAACCATTCCCCACTACTTCCAAATCTACATTATTTTGACCTTTTTCGTAATATCCAGTAATTTCCTCATAAAATATATTGTATTTGGATCCGTCCAGGAATAATGATTCCTGCTAATTATCCCAGCTCCGATCTCTTTCTCTTCAAAACACTTCTTTAGCTCCATTTTCATCACTTCTAATTTGTAAAACAGAAGGCGGTGATACTATGTTATTATCATGAGGACTCCTGTTCACTCTGTATTCTATGACACTGTTCAACGGCCTTGACACATTGCTTCC
Source organism: Neodontobutis hainanensis (assembly GCA_024349245.1). Classification (NCBI taxonomy): domain Eukaryota; kingdom Metazoa; phylum Chordata; class Actinopteri; order Gobiiformes; family Odontobutidae; genus Neodontobutis; species Neodontobutis hainanensis. The sequence goes on from JALDNG010001204.1 coordinate 16,364, forward strand.
TATTAAGCATCCTTGAAACTTTTAGGCTGCATATCTTTTAAGCCTATTGTTCGTGAACAAGTTCTGACTTTAACAGTTAAGTGATGATTCCTCCTTTAGACTTCTTTCGTTTGTTACATGAGGACCAAACCATATGGCAACCGTAAGCCATGCACATCGTCCTTTGTGTTTCTGATTTTAAAACATATTTTTGTCCACATTGCTTTTCATGTATTTTTATTACAGTCTGGATTATTTTGTTTTATCGCGGGTTAGTAAATTCCTTCTTGTGATCATTAATGTTTTGAGTTACCAACTCGTGTAAATAAAATACCAAGCATCTTTTTTAATGAATCTTATTACGAAGACGGGTATTCTGAAAGGCAACATCATCCTTCCGTTTGTCCTAGTTCAAAGAAATAACGATCTGAATACCATATTTTAGTAGACGGCGTTTTCTGTTTATATCATTGATCAGGACGTTTGGTATACTTAATTTAATCCAAAGCTCTCTATATACAGCCAAATGTGTCACTTGGCCTTACTCATTACCTTCATTAAATTAACAATGCCTTAATGTTTAAAATATTTGACCTGATTCACCTAAATGAGGCTGGTCTTATTCTAATTTGTTGATCATCCATGCATACTAACTTGTATAATTCTTTCGTAATGAATTTTATGTCAAGGTTTTCGTGGTTTTGATGAATTAGGAAGATTAATATTTCCAAAATATCAAAACTTTTCAAATTTATTTGATTTTAAAACTTAATCAGGAGAACACATAATGAATACGACTCTCATTATTTTTATTTAATATGCAGTTGAAAACCAACACTTAGATACATTGATTTTCATCTTTTTATTACAATACAACAAGATCAAAAAATAAATAGCTTTTAAATATTTTGAAAAACTGAATTCAAAAAGCAGATTCTAATAAATTAATAGATAATCAATTTTATTCTCTAAAATTTTCCAAAAATAAAGTCTTAAATTTTAAATATTTAATTCCAAAATTTCACAAAAATGTAATGAATGAAAAATTTTAACAGATCTATAATTTATAATGCGCCATTTTTAACACGGGCTTCCGAAAATCATTTGTTTACACAAAAGATTTTAACGATTTTTCATTGTTTATTCAATTTGAGATTCGTCTTTTGAATGATAAATTGAGTAAATTCTTATCAAACTCTTCAATAAATTTTTCCATCAAGATGTAACTTAAATTTTTGTATATTATCACTAATAGTTATTTCTTAGTGCAGTCATGGCAACGATTAGCGTTCTCTTTGAATGACTTTGATGGCTGATTTTTCATTTTTCTGGACACAATTTTTAATTTTCATTAAATCATTATGTTTTGCTCAGTAAATTAACATATATTCTAGCATGTTGGTAGAAAATTGGTAACCAGTCTAATTCCCGATAGATGAAATCGGGCAAATAGAAAACTAAAAATTTCATAAAAGTTCCAAGTTACCTTTCGCAGAAATATCAGAATGAGGATAATTCATAATGTCTTCCATGTAAATTATAAAAATTATGAGAGTATATATTCGCCCTGGTGATATTTATCAATTTTATTTAATCCCATACAACAGCTGCGTCTGTGTAGGTGACCTATAAATTTGGCATAAATTTTTTCTACGATTATATCCAAACATCAAATTGTAGTGTTGCAAATTAATGAAAATAACTATAGTTTTCATTGAGTGAGGAATTTATACCAAATTTATTTCACCGAACAAAAGCAGGGAGCTCACATTTAATAGGCTGTATTTTTTAAATATTGAGAATATGTTTCCATCTAATTGTGAAATAATATTTTTGTTTGTTTTTTCTAGATTTGATTTTCGATTTTATCTGAAAGAGAACGTGGAAAATAGTTTCGTGATTTTAGTGCAGAATCAGATTTTGATATAAATTGTTAAAAATATCAGAAAACTTTTGAAAAAAACTTAGATTCTAATGAAATCTTAAAATTGAAACTTTTAGTTATTTGATATTTTGCGAAGTTTATAATGGAATAATCCATTTTAAATCATCGTTACCTTGTTTGATTCCTGAACAAGATACACTGAAACCATAGATTGTAAAAATATTTGAATTTTTATATTTTAATAAAAACCTGACTGTATCAATAGCTTCACATTTTTTCTGAAGGCATATGAGTTGAAACAAGAGTTCGTCACACAAAATGAACATCGTCAGGATATACAGTCTAGTGAGGAATCAGTTCAACCAATTTATCCAAGAACCTTATGAATACAGTTGGGGAATTAGTTATCCATCGTCTTCACATTTCACCTGTACACCCAAACTCTTGTACCTAGGTATCAGACTGGACAAGAACTCTCCTCAACACTCAATCTTATTTGACGATTCTTATTTTATAGATCATTAATAGAGAAGATTTGAAAGACTAAGAGGCAGCCAAAGAGGTTGTCTATTTGATATTTAACACAATTTTCCTTTTATATGAGTCTTGATAAATTTTATTAAATCTACCTAAATTTTATCACAGTCATCAATTTTTAAAACTTAAATAACGATCACTTCATGTGTGTTTGGATGTAATAAAAGGATTAGTTGTGAGTCTCTTGATTTTGCGTATTTAAATAATGCAGAAAATAGTTATTTTTCAAAATGTGTTTTGGTGATTGTGAGAATACTTTTAGCCACATTTTAAGTAATTCTTTGACTGTTTAAATGTTTAACCTTAATATTCATGTTGAGTTGTTTTATTTTGTTTAGATAGTTCCTAATTGGTATTTCTTGATAATAAAAGACAATGATAAACTAGAGGATTGAAATAAAACTTTTTCTAATCATTAAAGTATAAAAAATCCAATTCATAGATGCGCCGTCACAACAATCGGTAAATAAACTGTGCCTTCAGTTACAATTCCTTGGACTTTGATCGTTTTAAAATTGACAATGCTCTTTTCGATGGAACGTGATAAATTCGGGATCTGTTAACATTAAAACTATCACCAATCTTCGATCTGAGGAAGGCTTTTAATCACGAGTTTTTATCTCTACTTTTATTATTTGTTAAAAGTTAAGCTCAAGGTAAAATAAAAATATTTTCATTAAAATTGTTAAAATTCAATTTAACAAGGTTAGAAAATGAATTAATGGTGATAAAACCTTTTATTTCGATGACATTTATTGTGCACTCAACTTCAAAATTATTCCCAAAACCAGATTTTCAATACGAATTGATTAATGAACTATTTTGATTTCAGAAAGTTTATAATTCATTCAATGATGATTAAAAATAGCAAAAACTTTGATTATTTAAATTTTTTAGTTTAGATTTTTTTGATATTATTTTCAAGATAAAATGTATCAACAGTCCTCCTAAGATATAACTTACAGTATCATCTTTCACTGTGTATTAATATGGCGATACTAACGTGGATGATGCTAGAGTTTTACATATTATTTTTTTCAGCAATCTTAAGTATCATGCTCATTTCTGTGCATCAATTTTATTTCAATTGATAGATTTTTCGATTTCGTAGCGTGTTTTTAAATAGGTTTTTCATTGTTTTATGAATTTTCAAAATCTATATAATTTCTCTCAATCTGACAATTAGGAAATAGATAAAAGGACGTTTTTAAAATTTTCACTCATTTATTTTATCTCATCTATATTTCTTCGGTTTTATTTTTAAATTCTTATTATCTGTGAAATTTTTAGCACCTGGCCATCCAGAATTCACTAAATTCAATGTCAACATTTTTTACACCTTCGACTGTTATCGAATATAAAACTACAGTTTTACGGTGAGAATAATGTTTGTCTTCTATTTCTTCATCCGTATTCAAGTTAAGCGAAAAATCAGTATTTTTCAATGATATGATCTTCTTGTAAACATTCATTCTCCATTTAAATATATACTTATTCGACTGAAAAATAATATCACGAACTAAATTTAAATTAAAAGTTATTGGGGATCCTTATGATTAAATTCTTATTATCTTAAAACGATAAAAGTTATTTTTAATTCGATATCATCTATCCTTTTTTTGATTTATTTTACGAAAATAACAAAATACTAATCTTAATAGACAAAAGAGAACTGTTCTCATGGTTGTTTGATTATATGATATTTTCGACAAAAATCGCTCAACACATATCGTTGTCTTTAATCCATTAAAATAATCTAATAAAATGTTTGATATAAAATAATATAAAAAGAATGTTATTTTGTGGAGAATAGAACACTGATAGAGTTTAACCTCAGTAAAAAATCTCAGGCCTCTTCGGAATAAATAAATTATTGGTTTAAGTGACATGTATATACACTAAATAGCTCTCGAACAGCAATTACTAGTGATAATAACTCATATATTTATATTTTGCTTACTTCAAAAAAATAAATTGAACATTATTATTTTTAAAATGATGCAATTTAATTTTGAATTTAAAAACCATGATTTACAGAATTCATACCAAAGTGAACTTTTATAATTATTTCTAAATTTTAAGTATATACAATTATGATCTTTTAGAAATCAGTTAAACATGAAGTTCATGATTCTAACAAATGGCTGACAATAGATACCGGTTTGAAACTATAAATATTTACCTTTAAGAACATATAGATTAATACACGTCACTTCCTCACTTTTACACAGAACAAAGTTTTTTTAAGTTAACGGCAAGTAAATTAAATAATACTTAAAAATTGTTCTTTTATTTTAACGAATTCAGAATAACTAAAATAAATTTTAAATTTTCCTTCTTTTTTAGATTTTAAATTTTGAACAGAAGATTAAATTTTCTGAAGATCATATTTAAATTATAGTCCGTTATTTCGTGCATTAATAGAATTCTTTCTATTCTTACATCAAATATATAAAATAATTTACTTTCTAAATATTTATTTATAATTTGCTATTGAAATTAATTACGAAAAATAGATTTTTTGATCCATGAACCTTAAAATTTAATTTAAATGAGCTCGTTTTTTAACTTTTTTTTGTTCTACCCATAAAATTCAATATTTCGGTTAAAATCAAACGAATGTTTTTTTTAAATTTTTCTTTGTTTTAAACTTAAAAGTATGCCAATTTCAATTGGTTTTAATTCAAACTAAATCAATTATTTTCAACGATTATACTTTTTATATTACGAATATCCTGAGTTTTAATTGAGTTTTTGATTTTATAGTTGTATAATCAAGTAAAAATATCCCAAACTTAAATGTTATCTACTTAGGGTAAGATTTGCAAATTGATTTTAGATATTTTTAATTAAACTCAAAAATCACTCCTGGTTTTTTTGAAATTAGAGTTTGCGTTTTTTCTTCTATCAGTCGAATATAACATATTAAAGATACAACTTACACATTTTATTGACTAATTTTTGAAATTATAGAAAATGCGATAATTTTTTCCCGTTTTCGATCATAAAAACTGTCTTTTTACCTGGTGTTACAGAAGGATAATGTACGTTCAATGTAATCCATAAATTTCAAGATTAAAATTTTATTCTTTAAAACAAGAAACCCTTTAATTACCTGGCTACTCAATGGAGGTCTACAACGCATGTTATATTTTTGGACAATTGTAAACACATGAGGTTATTAGTTCTGATAAAAACATAAAAAGATTACGACGAGGTATTTTTTGTAATTATGATGGATATATTAGATTCTCTAAAAGGGGAAGTTAATAAAAATTTGATGTCGCTATCGACCAAAACCCATGTCAGAAAAACGAAGTTATCTCAGTTTCTGATATAAATCATATAAATTGTCCAATGATAGACAACAGAAATCTTGACTGTTTATTTTCCCATGTGTATCACAGGAAAAGTGTAACAAACTTCGAAAATATTTTTCATTATGTAAATATCAAAAACATCATGATCTGGTTGGTTTTTTAATTTTTCAAGTAATATGTAAGCAACCGAAGAGCGCAACATAATAATAATGTCTGCAAAAGCAAACACATGATTTGTTTTCTGAATTTTTTAATTATGGATTATAAAAATCTATATTAAGCATTTATAGATAAGCAGTTATTAGATCGTTTCGGTTTTAATGACGATCCAATTATTGTAAAATATTCCTTAATTTGAGCCGTAAAATTTTGAGCATTATACAAATGACTACTGTGACAGATTTTTCATATGTTTATGTATTTTAATTGCGAAGAAGGAAGGTAAAAATTAGGTGCTCTTTTGATGAAGTTTGGCAGATTCTCTGTTCAAAAAACTAAATGAATAAATTAAACTTTTCGAAAACACACTTATTACAAGTCCTGTAAGAAAAAATTATTTTAACGAAGTTGTTTTGAGGCTATTTCTCAAAATAATGTTTTAGTTCATGGTTATGGTTTATTCATTTCAAATAAGTCTTTGTTATGAATGATATCGTTTGACCAGATTAACACGTTATATATTCTTTTGAAATGATTTGGTCACATGATCTTCGATCCTATTTAAATAAAAGAATCGACAATTCTTCGATTAATTTGTATTGATCTTCTCAGACCAATAAGCTGATTCCTCGGTAATAAGGCTTGTCTATTTCGATGGAGGCATATTTTGGCTTAAAGTTGGTGAAATTCTTACATCAAAAGATCTTGACAATTAATGACAGAGCATCTGTAACTAAACTCACCGTTTAACCATTAAAACGAAAGAGGCTTTAATTTTACTCATTTGTGTAAATCGAAGCTAACTTCATCAAAAATACTCATAAGATTGAATTCGTCACAATCTTTTGAAAATACACTCTCTAATGGTTCCGAAAATGTTCAGTGAAATGATAATTCTAATCAAAACAGTAATGGAAAGCTTCGAAACGCCATGTTTAAAGTCTCGTAACACCGCAAGTTCACGCATTTGCATGAGATATTTATCATCAAAACAAAACCTTTATAAATATTTTAAATGCAAAAACAAATCCGTTTAAATAACATATTCATTTTTCTTCACTTATAAACAAGGAGGAATATTTCTGAAAATTGGTACTTGAAGAGTCATATCTTATCTATAACAATATTAGTCAGTATATGGATTGGTTATTCGATAACAGAAAGCCTGGGAGTAAAATATTCCATCTAATGTTTTTATACACTTTTGCCTTTCTTATGAAGTGGGATTTATCAAATTTTTAAAAATTATAAATGCTCTGATTTGACTCTGATGATATTTTTAAACCTAAACCGTCACTTTAACCACAACGGTTTCGTTTCACCATTTTTTTACTTGAGAAAATCATTAGATATATATCCATATGGAAATATTCAAAAGTATATCAATGCGAAGAATTCAAAATATTTAACAGATGATGTTTACGCGTTGGGTCAACGTAAAAGCGGTGCTATGTCCTCATATATATATGCTCTTCAATCCTACCTTGAACAAAAAATACGTAGAACCAAGAATAATTTTCAAAATAAAGCTGAAAAATGTCTCATTTACACCGCCATAATATTTTTAAATACGTAGAACACATTTGTTCAAAAATAAATGACGAATTGAAAAAATGTTGAATGTCAACTTCAAATTAAGAATTGTCAAAAAAATTTTCTTGAATCTGAATTGAAGAATTTAAGAAGATGATTATGTTTTTTGTAGTCGAGTTAAATTCAGCTTTTTTCAAAAATGATAATACATGATAAAAAATCGAATTAAAAGATCACAAACTATAAATTATTAAGGAATACAAAAGTCTAGGAAATAGGATTCTGAATCGGCACAGAGATGAGACAAACTTCAATGTCGCCTTTTTCAAGATATCTCGTCAATTCAATATCACATGAAGAGCATCCTTCGCTATAGAAAATTTTCAAGATGCCCATTTGAACGATTTTTCTGACGCACAAGAGACATGGGAAACGAGTGACGTAAATTTGGGCATCTTTGGTATGTTCATATCCAACGTTGAGAAGTGCGATTTCTTCAGCGTGCAAACACATGCAGTAATCGTATCCATTGTTATTCTTGGCGTTTGAGTTGCATCTTTGGCAACCTCCCTCGTAGCAGTTGCGAACTCCAGTAGCAGTGCCGTTATATCCTGTAGATATGATGCGACTGTCCTTGACAATAACTGCCCCTACCTTCATCTTCATGCAGTTTGAGCGCCGGGAAACGACGTGGGCAACGTCCATGAAGTATTGTTCAACATCTGGCCTAATATCGAATGTGAGACGCATAAAATTAAGTTTCATATTTTCGATAGTGCTAAAATTCTTCAGACCGTTCCACCTGACAATGTTACCTTGGCTCGTTTCATTTAGAAAAGACTTGATAAATTCATCATCAAGTTCGTTTCGCCATTCGCTTACAGTGGGGGCAAAAATGATTATGAGAACTGCAAAGGGCCGTCTTTTGAAATAATTCCATGATTGAAGGTCGGGCAGAACCACTGCAGTCTTACGATTCCACAGTTTTTCCTTTATAATTCTTTCACAGAGGTTTTCTTGGAACTCATAAATCTGGTATTCTATCTTCTCCAGATAATATAGAAGGCTTTTTTTACCACATCTCCTTGGACCAGCAATACATAAAAGCATAATTTTTAAAGAATTATATCGTAATTTTTCGTTCAAACGAATATATAGAAACAATTATTATCATTCATCCGTGAAAAAATACCTGAAAATAAATCAAGCCTAAAAATAAGCGTTTTGAAGCACAAATATCTCTTTTAACTGAAATTCGTTTCAATGAACCATAAAAAGTTTTTAACTTTTATTCGCCTCCATACAAAATTCGAAATTCACACTTATTCGTGTTTTCAGAATATTCTTGGAGTTTAACGAAAAATTAAAATATTCCTTTTGTTTGATATTATATCGATATTTTAAACAAGTAAAAATACTACTCGTATACTTTTCTTAAAATAGGAAATTTTAGTAAAAACGTTTCTTGAGAGTTTTAGATATTAATATCCGTTTTTTCATCTTGAATCCATAAATAAACTCATAGATGGTTTTATTTCTGGCAGAAAATGTAAATAAGACATGGCGATAAATCGCTACAAGGTTGAAAACTCAAAATATCACTAAACTAAAAATAACTCTCAATTATAATGTAAACAGCAGATGAATTGAAAACTCATTTAAGTCTGTTAAAAATTTCAAAAATTTCGAAAATCCTTTTGAATGAATTGAAAATAAAATGAATTATAAAAATGGTTTCTCGTTTAATAGCTGTTTACGCAAGCGCTGAAAGAACTTTTTTAATGAGACAAATTGAATACTACTAGAATCATTTTAACAAAATCTGTGAATAAGATGTACCTAACGTTTTCGGAAATAACGTAAACTGAGCACTTTTATTTATGATTAAGAACCATCAGCTTTACTTAAAATCAAAATCTGAACACCAGGAAAAACTAGATTTTTCACAAACAGATAACTGAAACATATTATTTTAGATAATTCTACAACGATCGGAATCAGTATAATCACTTATTTTTGCTTAAAATTTACTTTTAATTGAGTTTAATTCACACCTCCAACCAAACCATAAACCTTCAAATGAGAATGTTTACGGTACTTTCAGACAGTCTATAAAAATGCGTTTTAAGAGAATTAATTCACAATCATTGTTGATATTTCCAATCATATCGTTAACTTGTTTTATTGTAGACTATGAGGCATCGGTTTCTTGGAATAGGCGATAAATGCTTTTCTTCATGAACGAATATTAAGAGTCACGAAGTAACATTTAGAACTATCATTTATAATTAAGTAATTTTAAGAGAGCCAAAGAGCTTACGTGAATATAACTTCACTAGAGAACCAACGGATGTTATTTTAAGACTGTGTACTCTTCATGGCATCTGACACCGACTAGTATAAAGGTGGTAGTGTAAAAATTGCATCTAAATATGTTTATAACTGTATTCAGCCAAATAGGTGGTTGTAATTTTGTCTCTTTCATCTCTATTGAATATGATCCTCTACATAAAATGAGCTGTTATTATAAATATTACCTTTAAATCCGAATTCATTGGAAAAATTAGTTTAAACTGGTTAAAAGGCAATGAAAATATAAAAAAGTTTTTCGTTAAAGTAAAATGGTTGTTAAATTATTTGAAAATAATTTTGGAAGAGCTGAACTTCAAATATATTTTTGATAATTTATGATTTTAATATAATATGCATTATCTCTTTTAAACCACGATATGATGATTTTAGACACTAAGTTCATGACATTTTAATATCATAGTCTATTTTTATGATAACTATAAATCAACTGTATGAAAAATATCACAATAATCCTATCTCTTACATAAAATTATATATTTTTCTGAATTGTATAATTAAACGTCTCTCAAAATCGATATAATTTAAAATATAAACAATTTATCTTTTTCTATGACTTGGAAATATTTGTGTTCAATAAATAATAAATTTGGTGAGCATGCTCAAAAATATAACACACAACGTTGGCCCCAGAAAACAATTCCATGATATTAATGGATATAACTTTCCATTTATTTGCAAAAGGTTATATTCAGACGAAGAAATCTGGACATATTCGTATTTTATCGTTTTTTTATTTTTATTGGTTTAAAACATAAAAAATATTTTTTGGTAATGTAAAAAACTATTTTATAACGATAAATAAGATTATGGCTCACTTTGAATGTTCGAAATATGAGGTGTAAAAATCTCTTGAATAAACGATAATTCGATTTCCTAATAGCATTGAAATTTCGAGTTAAATTCTTATTGTCTTATCATTTAATTTATTAAAGTTTATAATTTGACTCACCTTATAATAAGATATCAAGTAATATTAGGTCAAAAACTATTAGACTTGTTAAAGACAATTTTAAATTGAAAGATCTTGATCTGATTGCCGATTGATTCTTTATAATGTCAAGATAATAGATTAAGTTTCGGTGTAAATGATAATTTCTTTTACCTTCTTATAGTTCGTGAAAAATATTCTTAAATGAAAAAATTTAATCGCCAAAATTTATACTGAAGAAGTGCAAAGAAAATTGAAAAGTCAATTTATCTTTTTGGGAGACTCAGATGAATTAACTGATTTTAGGAATAATTATTTTAAATGATTGATAAATTAACTTTTTACCAAATCTATCATTCAAGAATATAAATTTTAACTGGCGGCATGTTTACACGTATTTTACACTGCTCTGTGAATCTTTAAAGAAATTTTTTGAAATTAATTTATCCATCGTTTTCTGTATTTCTATTTTATTATAAAAATATTTTACGAGGTGAATTTAAAATGAATGACACAAGAGAATTTGCCATTTAAAAATATCTTATTTATTAACTATTTAGAAAGCTTTTTAAGTTAATATTCCATATAATTAACAACTTTTTCGAATCGGATTCTTTTGAAAAATTAAAATTTGATTAAATTCTTATATATTTCCCAAATCTTCAGAATTTGTATCTGTAATTCTTTACAATTATAAATTATAATTCTTTGTGGTCGGTAAAATTCGGTATTTTTCATGGTTCAGAATTAACATTTACAAATATTTTTCTACTGACTCAAAAAAAGAGTAATATTTGTTCTCTTCAAATAAAAATCAGGTACATGGCGAAATAATGAATAACCCTAAAATTAACTTAAATCAAACTATGAATAGGTTTTGACGCTGTCCCTCATCTTCAAATATTAATCCTAGAAAATGATTTTCTGATGTTCTGGAATTAATTCATCATCTTATGAGATTTTCAGTTTTGTCACACGCGCATATTCATTGAAAAATTATCCTAATTCAATAACATCTTGAAAGATTTTGTTAAAATTTACGGCGATACAATAAAAACGAGTTACAACGTGAGAAAAACCTTCAAATAGAAATATGGAACTCTGACCTCAAAAATATTCTAATGTGAAAATTATTTAATCATTGAAAACCTTTCCCTAAAAGTCAACAGAATTTCTTATTAAAATTATTAAAATCCCTAAATAGGGACTGTTTATACGATCTATAAGGTAGATTCTCGTAAGAGCACAACATTTTAAGGATAAATATAATTAAAATTTATCTTTTACATTCAAATCGATATTTAACATCAATTCTATGAAAATTAAACACGAGTCTAATTAAAATAAAAATCAGATTTACAAAAATCTAATTTCGATCAACTCAAATTCGTTTTTAGTTAATATGTGTTCTTTTCGCTGTCTCACTATGAAAGTATTGTGGATGGGATAAATATGCATTGAGTAATTTGTCGAATACATACGCAAGCGCTATGAGGTTTATATATATCACAATTTAGACTCTAAATATAGGAATAAGCTTAATTTTGATTTAAACCAATAAGTACTTTTATCAGATGCCTTTTTTGCTGAATGTATAAGACTTGCAATTCCTTGATCGAATCACGATTCCTTTGTCAATAAATTTATTCTAAAATCCGATTTTATATTTTAAGCTCTTCGTATTTCCAGTAAAAATTAAAATTATTTCCAAAACGATTTAAGAATGGTTGAAGATGTATATATTTTTAAAAATAATCTTAAATTGAAACAAACGAAGATATAAATATTTTAAACTGATTTGTCCACTTGTGGCGTTGAAAGGATAGCTTCTGGCGTATGCTGTGAACCAATTTAATCAATATAAATAAATTTCATATTATTTCTGATTTTATTCAATTATAGAATTAAATTATGTTAACTAAAATCTGGATTATAATATTGAGGAGAAAATAACGCCATCGTCGTTGCGGATGAGTTTAGCAAGCTTCAGCCTCTTGAATTAAGAAGTACGCATTTCAGCAAAATCTGTTTAAAACGAATACAGCAAAATATCAAAAATATATTGTGTATTATATTGAAAATGCCTTAATTTTATAACTCAGATTCCTATATCCTGACGTGATTGATTAAATATTTATAGGAACGAAAATGTGAACAAATACATTTTTTGAATTAAGGATGTTTCGAAAATTAAAGAATTATATCAAAAGTTTTCATTTAACTTTCAAAGTATTTCTCTATTCAAGAAATTTACTTTCATGTGAGGCTATCTACAAATAATATAAAGGTATTTTAAAAATTATTGACATTATCCTCAAGTGCCTATTCATATCACAATGAAAGTTCGAGGAACATGCGTAGTTTGAAAAATACATTCATTAGCATATATTGATTGAACTCGATACAATCATTATTTTCTCGGTTGAAAAGATTAAGATTTTCCTATAAGGATTTAATATAAGTTAAGAATGAGCTAATTTTACCTTACTTGAAGATACATTAAATCGTTACTCTTAAAAAGGTTACCATAAGTCTACGAGGTCCCGGTTTTTGAGAATTTATAAATCGTGCTTTTGGCCATTAACAAACATCATAATTTGTAAATTTTCAAATTCAAAAACTACGTATCTGAAACATTTCATAAACATAAGGCTTTTCTCATGAAAACTCAACCAATCATCCATGATACTGGCATGGATACAAGATTTCTACATGACACTGAAAAGATTGAATAAAGTGAAACTTATCATTATTTTGAACTTCTTAATTCTGCAAAAATAATTCACAAAAATTCCTTTCTATAAACTATAGTTGACTCTTATCCATGTCAGTAAAATTATAAGCTTGAATTTTCAGGTACCTGGGAGTGTTTCAGTTTTTAATATAAAATCGACTAAATTGAGGACCATAATGCTGTATTGTGATACTGAACATTAAAAACTAAAAATTACTTATGATGTACCTTATTTCATATTGATAAACTATTGCACGTATTTGAAAAATTAACAATGAAAAAATCACTTTAATAAGAAAAAATGAAATTGTGTTTGCTTATATTTTAGGCTTATACACGATTAAAAACTTATGTTGTTGAATTTATAAGAGAAATATTTGTCACGAGGATGAATGGTTAAGATAGAGATGACATTTTAGTCAATTCTCAACAAGGATCTAAAATAATTTTTTCAATTATTAATCAACCTAATGCGGTTTCACTCTGCTTCACCATAAATGATCGAAAAGACATCACAGATATTGTTAAAAATGACTATGATCCAACATGTATTTTATACCTTGAGATTTGTTTATCATCAAAAGAGCAAAAAAATTGTGAATTACCGGATATTCAATTTTTAAAATCAGGGACAGATTCTATTTATAAATCAAAAATCAATTAATTTTAGATCAGAGTCTTAGAATCAACCCCTTTTTACTGCACATTAACATAATTCCATTTTTATTAATTTTAGTGACAACAAAAACGTAATCAGATAACCATTATTCAATGCTTTATTTACTTGGCTTTGAAGTCTAGTATTATGTACTTCTTCTGTAAAAAGTTTATATGGGCATTTACATGTTTAAATATGAATATTCATCTCTGTGCTCAATTTTTCTTTCAAAGATTCAGGAATTTTAAAGTCAGGTTAGTTTTCTTAAAGTACTGCAGAAACTTCGATAAAACCAATTGAATAATTATTCAAATACAAATACCACAGGTCTGTACCTCACTAAACTATGTTAAGACGTGTTTCAAACAATTTTATTTTAAAAAGCATGTATAGCTTTTATCCTCAAAATAAAATAGATTCTGATCTCTCCAAACGTACATGGAAATATATCTAAATTTTGTTTATAATTATATATATAGTCGTATATTTCTTGCTACATATGGAATCTATGACTGAAGGTGAATACCTTTTGACGTTTTAATACAAATTCTCTACCTGTTAGATCGAGAGACAAATTAAGTCTTTGCCAGATCTGTGTATTTCTCTTTTCCTTTCAACTTTTGAGCTACCTAGCGTTTTATTACTTTCCATTTTATTGTCTTTTAAATTTCACTAAGCTTTATTTGTGGTGATTTAATGTTTGATTCTGTTTTTCAAATATTTGATTTGCGTCTAACACCATTGATAATTTTTAAAATTCTTAATATATTTCACACGTTTAGTAATTTATCTGACCTATATATTTTTTATCTATAAAATTACTGATTACATAATTTGTAAAGGATTGAAAGAATTAATTTACATTGAGAAAACCCTTATATATTGTTAAAAATACAAAGTCGTTTCATTCTCGTGATAGGCTAATTACTCCGAGTAAAAAAACAATAAATCTCATGAAATACATGGAGCCGTATGCAAGAAATATTTTTGAAGTCTTTAAGTTCCTAATCACTAGCTTGAGACCTATTTTGCTCAATTGAATTCAAAAAGAATAATTAAAATCTTTACATATTAGGCTCTCCACAAAACGATAATTCTCTAAACAATAAAATTTTTAAATAATAATCTCAAATGGAAACCATTTTATGCAGTCATAATGAAAAAAAACGCCATTTGTATCTCGAACATGAAAATTTTTAATTTTACTACTTTCTAATTCATAAAGTTTTTTGAGATATCAACGTCATATATTACAACT
This sequence comes from Neodontobutis hainanensis, assembly GCA_024349245.1. NCBI lineage: Eukaryota > Metazoa > Chordata > Actinopteri > Gobiiformes > Odontobutidae > Neodontobutis > Neodontobutis hainanensis. Next base: position 31,728 of record JALDNG010001204.1, read on the forward strand.
CAACATTAATTATTTTCTTCTCTATAAATAATTTTGCGACTGAGATCTGTAAAAACCTAAATACACAAATTTTCAATTTTTTTATCAACATCACCTCACCAAGAAAATATCAAACATTTGTGAATAAATGTGAATTTGAAACAGTTATTATCTAGTTTTTGATATACCAACATAATTTCTTCAAACTATTGTAAAGCTGCCATGACTTCCTCATTTAAATCTTATGTGAATAGTATTTTCAACAGTTAAAAGGTAACTTTATGACACTGTTTGTGTTTGTGATTTTAGAGGTATTCTCACATGTATTTTATCTTAATCAAGGACCGCTTCTTGTTATTCAAGATATTTTGGCGGAATAGAACATTTTCATGACACAACAATTAATTCATCCTCAGCAGATTTAATAATGTATGGCTTCGGAGAATGATCATCGCACGGATTCTTCCGCAATTGGAATTTTATTTAACTAGTGCCTTTGTCAAGGTAATTGAAAAGAATATTCGTCACAACCTTCAATGCAAGATTTATGGTTGTAATTTAAAAATTCATCAACTAAATATGAAAAGATGAGAAACAAATCACAAAAATGACACGATATCCCATAAAATTTTATTATTGTAATACTTACTAATATGTCCTATTTGAACTCAATGAGATGATTTCCTCAGCTACTTCCTGTATAAATAAATATTTGACAAGTTAGATTACGAATGAATAATTCTTCAAATACAGAAACGGAACATCAAAACATTTTGAGAATAACCTAATTTCATAGTTTTACAATCCCGCGTAAAAAAGTTTCCATCAACACCGTAGATCTATGTTATGACGATGTTATTTTATAAGTTGATAAATTCAACCTCTGAAAAGTTAAATAGAATTTATATGTTCACTTAACGATTCTATACCCTTCGTGGGAGTTATAAATCAAGAGAAGCAAACCACCACAACCATTAATCAATGTTCTCAGAGGCTAGAATTTAATGGTTGGTATAATTTTTGTTTTCTTTTAGTGAACATAAACCTTGAATAACCGATTTCAAACAAAACACCTGTGATCTTCAAACTCATTTTCATTGATTTTGTTGGTTTTCAACTTAATCTCATAAGTTCTAAGTTTATACATAGATGTCAACTGTCACACAATTTTTGCATCGTTAAACAAAGTATCAGCCTAAATTTTGCTACAAAACTCAAAGTATATAATCTTTGAAACAGCTCTAATTTATAAACAAATTATGTTGTAAATGGTTTTAGCTTTAATCATTTCTGGTTAAGGTATATGAGATAAGGAAAGTTAACATTTTGATTAAAGTATATTAAAAATTATTCCAATACAAAATTCATCGAATTGTTCAATTAACTTTTTTAAATCTTCAACTTACAAAATCATAACACAAAATGTAATCCACCACCAAAATTAAATATCTTCCTTACCTGTGAAGCCGTTTAATGGAAATAGATTTCTGAAAATTTTTAATGAATGCTTTCACATGGTTATCTGTTACGTTGCAAAAACTCCTGTTGGGGTTTTCTGTTTTTAAAGACATCCACCATATCTGAAGAAAAAATTTTTTATCATCTAGTTCAAATTTCAATGATTATTAATTGATTATCAAATTATTTTTTATACATTATAATTGAAGTTAAAATTGTATCCTTAAAAATTGAATAGATTGAGTCATAACTACGGCTGATCGTTCCAGAAAATTAAAAGGCACGAATCATATTTTTGAGTACATTTAAGCAAATGAAATAAATTTGTTATCAAATTTTAAATTCAATCAAGTTAACTTCATGTTTAAGGTTAGAAATATAAACCAAAAGTAAACCTAGGCAATAATGTCATTTCCAAAATGGAGAATAATTTTCTTCCACAAAAATATAGGAGATATTTTAAATTTAATGTCGATAATATCATCCACAAAACAATAAACAAAAAATACTTTTGAAATACTTGATAAAATTGGCCTCTTACCCCACATGAACAAAATTTTATCATGTACTTTTTAAGAAATACTGTTTGCCTTTGCCACAGAAGATAATAAAAATATGTATAATTTTAAGCAAAATTGAATTTCATTGCCTTTCAGAATCTGAAAATTAATAAAAATATTATTCCATCATAATAACATCATGTGAAATTCACCAAACTTTTAAGACCGATAAAAATATTCATTTTCTTAATTTAAATCTTTCATTTATTTGACAATCTGTCAATATAATTTTCGACAATTGTAAATTAACTTATGTTTGACAGGTTTCTTCACATCACTTCGGATTAGAGGATCGTGAACCTTTCAGTAAAGGTGGAAAACAATATTTCTGATTGATGAAAATGTATGTGCAGTTTGGCACACGAATCATTCAAAATATACATCCAAGTTGATAGAATCACACCATTGATTATGTTTTTTCCGGTTTTCACTTTGAAATATTTTGTGTCACGATTCAACCATCAAGTTAATCATCCGGAAATCGCCTTATTTATACTTTTCGTTTGAGAAACTATAATGTACTATGAGATAAATTAATGAAATTATTCTTCATGAATCACCTCATGTTTTTTCATTGAGTAATTTACTGGTCGTAAATGATTTTTGACATATGAGTCAATAAATCCAGAGATAAATGCAAGAAGGACATCTATTTTGTGGATTATATATACTATAGACCATTTAAAGTTTCTTTGAAACATGGAAAATATCTTTCGGCTGAAAAACAATTTAAAAATTGTAAATATGTAATTTTTTAAATTATTAAATGATATTTTAATTTTTGTAATTCTCTAATTTTGAAAGTTTTAGACGTTCTCTTTTTCATCTTCTATTTTATGAGTTTCGATAAATGGTAAATACAATAAATAAAAAGCAAAAATGACATACAAAAAGAAAGCTGTGAGTCCTATGATTAAATCAAAAAATATAAATGATTATTTTATAATTAGGTTGATATTTGCAAAATGTATAAATTATTCAAAAAACAGCTTTATATTTGAACATTATTGATTCATATTCATGAATTCTATTTTAAAATCAGATTTAAAATGAAATTGTTTGACCGAATCAAAATATCACATGAAAAAAGAAAATAAATATTAAATGTTCTATATTTATTAATTATTAGGATAAATTCAAATTCATATGTTATAATTAAGTGAATCTCACAAAAATGCTTTTAGATGGTAAACTTTTTTTCTCTCTGAAAAAATAAAAATAATATTCTCATATAAATTTAAATAGATTGTTGATTTTGATAAAAATTTCTCTACTTGTTATCAAAATCTAAATTTATTTTGAGTAAAATAGCGAATGAATAAATTTAGGATTTATTTTTCGTTTCCATTGTAGAATGATGAAAATGAAATTTAATAGATATTAAAACATTAACTCGTATCCATTCTCAAATAACTGATATTAATTCTATTGCATACAAGAACGGTCAATTTTAATTTTTATAAAAAATGAAAGGAAAAAATACTCTGAAGAATTAAAAGCATTTGTATTTATTTTTTATTCTTAAGAAGCAGAAGAAAGTTTAATGTATATACCACACTGACACAGATTTATTTTTATACTTAAATAGACTTGAAGATTGTCAAAAGTAACACTTTTTCATAAATACGTGATATTTTCTGAAGATAATCAGTTAAATAAATAATATATAAGACACTTAATCGATATTTTAATGTAGTTACATCTAATGCATGAAAAGGAACAATTTAAATCACGTATGTTCAACCAAAAGCATACGTGAAATGTATTTATTCATAAATTACAAGGATATATTTTTATTTTTTGTAAATAAGACGGTTGACGTGTTAATTTGATATCTCTCCAACTTGAAGAAGTTTGAAAATATCAATGATTTTACTTTCATGCCATTACATAGCATGACAGGGTATCGTTAGACGATATCAATTACGAGTCGTATACTGCAAAGTTTTCAATGATTTCTTAGTTTTAAAAACTGTAATTCAATGAAAATTTATCATAAAATCATTTATCAGGGTTAAATCTGAATATTTGTTGTTATGTCAAAAGTAATCAAAAACTAATATTACGGAATTACGAATACTCAGGTTTACACTCAAAATTTTTAACTAATGCATTTATATATGATTTTTAGTCATTATTAATCAATCAATTATTATTTCGCCAGAAGAAGATAAAAAGAAAAATATTTGCAAGATTATCAGCCTTGTCAATTTTCTTCAGGTGTTGCTAAGCTAGCTACAGACACATCACTGGTAGAAACTCTTGTAAAGAATTATCATTCTTAAGAGGCTAAAAACCAAAAATGTTTTTCATAATCCTAGTTCCCAAACATATGTCTTCTAATCTTAAAATAATGCTGTTAAACTCCCCTCACATCGAAATTAGTTACAAAATATATTCAAAGAAGCGTATAAGTTCATATTTTGTTTTAAATCTATCAATATACTTTTTATTATCACGAAAGAGTTATATAACATGATGCAGACCTATATCTAATTCAAAATAAACATTTTTGAATGAAATTCGATATAAGTGGATGAATTTAGAGATTTAGCTTTTTGAATTTCGAAAAAATAACGAGAGACTGGCAACAGAACTTTTTTTATTTAGAATCATGGTTTGAAGGTAAATGTTTAATAGAGATATGTTAAAGTAGGGCTTGAACAAGATCAGTATTAAATATCGTAATATTATGCGAAGCTGATTATTATAAAGTTATTTATAGCGTCAAGGATTTAAGTTTTCTTAAGAAAGAGAAAAAATTATTTTATAAGACAGAAAAGAAAAAAAATTTGACCTTAAAAATCTTTTTTGAAAATTAAAATCACTAGTTTCTAATAAACATGAAATTAAATAACTAGATAATATTTTAAAGGAGCTCAATCGTGTGACTTATCAAGACGCAAACATGAATTTTAAAAAATATAAACATCTTAGCCGCTAAACTACCTCTAAAATTTATCTCTTTCTTTGGAGATTTTGTAGAAGCTGTGACATCTAGAGAACAAACAAAATACAACTCACATGAGAATTAGAACTAAACGAAATATTTTAAAGGATATACTAGAACTTATGTAAAAATGGAAACGCCACATTTTTAGTATCTATTGTTTCAAAAATAGATGTGTTTAAAGATACTATCAGTTAAAATTACTTTTACCTCATGTGGATTACGCAATGATATTTTGAATCTTCAAAATATAAAGATTATAATGATATCATCGAAATAGTGTAAAAATATTTATTAAAAGAGAAAAATCAGAAATCAAGAGAATGAGAACTAAAAGTACATTGTCCACTGTACCAGAAAAGATACATATTCATTCTGTACCAATGAAGATAAGTAAATTGAGGATATAAAATTTTTATATCAAAATTTCTCTATTTCTTCTTCAGCTTAATATCAAAATAAACGTAAGAATACATATGAACAACGAGGAGTGTGAAGGTTTAGTCAAACACATTCGAAGTAACATCTAAAAAGTTTTCAATATTTCTAGATTTGTCCAACAGAAATTTTTTATTTTTATTATTCTTTGTCAAAATCCTAGCTAGTTTAAATTTAAAGAATTTAATTATATTCCTTCCTGATCTAGATGCTTTAATTTAATTTGAACTTTATTTTCGATCCTTATTTCTTTTCGCGATTTCTAATTATTTTGATAAAGTCATAAATTTTAAATATCATGGCATATTTAAACCTACTGGATATTATACGAAAGATTGAATAATCGTGTAATTCTCTTCTTCCAGTGTGCTTGAAGAGTTTTGTCTTTTCATCATCCTTACTAAGACATATTTTGATACCTCATTATTTAAGGTGCTTTGGACCTGCGCCAAATATATTATCATAAGATTGCAATGAAATATTATTTATGTTCCTGATCATATGACTTTGTAAAATCATATTTTAACTCTGATTTGTTTGAATCTATTTTTCATGAGATCAATTATTTGTATAATCAGCGTTTTTTATGTTTTATCTTTGTGTTTTGAAATATCCTTTAATTTTAAAAATCCTAAAGAAATTAAAAAAACATTATATGTTAAATAAACTAATTTTAACTTTTTATGTTTGATTCTTCTTTTAGTCTTGTATTAAGAGGTGGTATTGTGCATGATTTTAACCCTATATTTCCCATATACTTTTTTCTACAATATTAATTCATTAAAAATTTTTATTTATTAAAATTTATTTCAAATTTTTAGTATTGACCAGTCTCTTATTCTGAGATCGTTTAATGGGAGGTAACGTCTCTATTAGTAAATATTTGAAAGGAATATATTGACATATTTTTCAATTTAAAATAATTATATTATTTTACGCATATAATTAAATTAAATGCGCACAAATAATTTTTAATTTTCATTATATTCGTCAATAGCATCTCAATGAAATTAATTGTTAATCAATTCCAACGAAACAATGCCGTATAGGTAAGGTTCCTAGAACAACCAGTCCAGAGGTGAGGGCTTAAAAATAAAATCATCACACTATCCTATTACTCGTGTTGGTGAGACAAAAGGTGTCGAAAGGGAGGAGGTAAAGCCCTGAAAATAGCTCTACGAAATGTCATACTTGTAGGCAAACTGTCTTCTATGACGCCATGATAATTTTACCTCATTTTTGTTCAACAATATTGTACTATCAATTTTTATTTTAAATAAAATTTATTGCTGATTAAAGATATATCATACTTTCGAAAAATTATTTTCTTTTATATTTTCCTTTTATCATAGAAATAAAATTTTAGGTGAATAATTTAATTAAAAGTTCAAATGCAGATAATCTTTTATCAAAAACATTAAAAGGTTTAAATAGTGGATTATAATAAGGATATATATTTGAAATTATAAACTTGATCAGCTGTCCAAATATTTCTCTTTTGTAGTTGATCTACTAACATAATTTAAACATAAAAATAGATTCTTTTGACATCGAGATAAAACATAAAATTATTAAATGAAGATACCTGTAAAGATTATCATATTTTATGATGAATGTTTCAGAGTTAAATATATATCATTTTTTAAAAATTTTAATTTAATCATCAATCGAAAGATTTTATACCTTGTAGTTTTATGTAATTATTTATTTCATTTGAAAATGTTCCCAGTAGTATAGTTCTGAATGAAAATATAACTATCTATAGGATCCATCAAATGACATTTCTTCCATAAAATACAGAAACGGTTTAAAGTAAGATTGTAAATCATTAATTTTTGAAAAGTAAAAAATCTTCAACTTTTTAATTAGTTTTTAAATTTATGATAAATTTTAACTTATTTTTATCTTTAAAAGATTCCTAAAAATTGATGTTAATTAAATTCGCTAACTTATATTATTTTTTTATTTTTCTTAAGGATTGCTAAAGTAAATAATAACGTAAAACACAAAATGAAAAAGTTAATTCTTAAAGAAATTTAAAAAATGGCTTTTTTCTAGAAGTAGAAGGAGATTTTTTAGATTCTTCAATGTGAAAAAGTAACTTTTGAAGAATATCTCATTCAATTTAATATTGATGAAAATTTAATTTCAATGCTTTTTGATGACTTTAAAATTTGAATTACTTTTGATAAAATTAAGTTTTTAAACTAGTTTTATATCTATCACATTATTAAAAAAATTCATCATCAAAAATATTTTTCATTTATTTATTCAAAAGAAAATTAATTAACATACCTTGAATTTTAAATATAAAAATACTTTCATTCATATAAATTTGCCTTTTTAATATTTATAAACAATGAATTATTTTTTTATTCTTTCTGAAACTCGTGGAAAAAAGTAGTGTAATTATTCGTATTTTTAAATAGATGAAATTTGAAAAAGTATTTTTTGTCAAAATATTTATTTAAAAATTAAGTTACAAAAAGATAAAATTAATATGTATGATGACTAAATATGTATGTATTATATATTTATGTAAAATGACAAAATTCTACTTTTATTAATCTGAGTTATAAACTTCATTTGAAATCTGAAAGCATTATTATCATGTATTTTAGCTAAAATACAATATTTTTATGACATCTATAAGTATCATCAAAATTATTTTCGAGGCTGTTGATATACTTAAGATACTAAATTCATAAAACAATTCGATCTTAAAATTATTTAAAAACATATTTTTCAAATATTTAAAAAAATTTTTATTCATAATATAAATGATTGTTAGGTCATACGATTGAATGAAATGTGTGATACTTTGAAAAAATTTTTATATTTAAATGAAAAAATTATAACATTTAAAATTATTTTCAAGTGAACATAAGCAGGTATTCATACAATTATTTTTTCGATTTATAATTTGCATTTAATAAGAGATTGATCTCGAAAATTTATTTGAGAATATTAATATTTCTATTTTTGTATAACTACTCAAAAAATGGACATTTTCAAAATTTATCTTTAGAAACAAAAAATAATGAACTATATTCATAAAATTATTTTTGACCCAAAATTGAATTTTTAATATTTACCTCAAAATGAATAATTTAACATTTACTCCATGGCTGATATTTTACAAATTAACTTCTAACCAATCAATCACTTGACCTCTTTGTTTGGTATACATGCTTCAGATAAAAGTTGAATCAATCTAGTAACTTTTGAGAGTCTTGTTTAAAATCTTGTCTGTGGATGAAACAGAGTTTGTATTAAAAATCTAAGAGGTAGTTGTGTCGATGATATATGGATTCTTTGAATTTTATATGAATTCCTGAAAGAAAAATATTCTTTGTTGAGCTTTCAGAATGTACGAATGAAAATATCAGAAATGATGAACTTTTGAATTTCTCCAGATTTGATTTTTAAAATATATTAATCAAGTGAACCAATGGAAAATTAAAAATTAACGATAAAATATGATTATTCAAAAAAGTAAAGAAACTTTTATTAAAATACTAATTCACTTATAAATTCTGTTGAAAGTGAAAAAAGGCTGTTTAAATTTAATCAATACACAGAATCGGAAAGAAAGAACAAAAAATGTTTTTTATTGTTTTAAATTTAGATAAGACAAAATAAAGTTTGTGAAGTCAATTTTTATATTTTTCAAAGAATATAATTAATTTATAACTTTAATTACCTCTGAGAGCTTATTTTGCAAAAATTTGTTTTTAAAGAGCTCAACACGAAATTTAGATATTATGTGAAAGGCCGATTAAAAAACTCTGAGTACCGTTTGAATTTATTTTATTTCCGAGCCACAATCAAAACCAGGTGTCTTCAGATCAGAGGTTATCCAGCAAAAACAAATCATAATTTTTATATTTTCATCACTTTCAGTGACCCCCATGACAATGTGAATTAAATATTACCATTTATCATTGTTATTTTGAGTTAGGCATATTCTAGAGTTTAAAAGAAAATAACCACCCTTAATTCTTATATTTTCTTAAAATTTAGTTTTTCTATGAATAATATGTAATTTTCTACTCAGTAGCCCTTTTACATTTTCATTTCGTAGGTGCACAATAACACTTAAATTATCTCAAAGCGAGAATTAACATTGGCTGAAATTTTGCTGCATGCTTTTGATTTTACAGATTAAACAATAAAAATCCAATAAGATTTTAAAATTTAAAAATCGATTAAGGATATTTAGAAGCATTAGTTATTCTCTTAAAAGATATTATCCTTAAATAGTTATTAAAATAATTATAGTCTAGAATGATTTTAAATACTGATGAGATAATTATTTTGAAGTACAACATTTTAATGTTGATTCGTTAAAAGAGATATTGAAATTTAGGAGTTAATAAGTTATTAATTATTTATCAAACATGAATAGATTAGAATTCTACAAAGAAAGACTGTCAAAATCAAGTTAACTTTTCCAAGACAGAATTCGAAAACAAAATTTTTGTCAATTTAAATGAACAACATAAATGGATAATTCAACTGGGAACTTTCTTCAAAATACTCTTCACATTTTTGATCATATATCATTTTGACAACTATTTTTGATGAATTTTTGATTTATTAAAGTTTTTATTTTTATGCATGTTAATGTCTTAGTCTTATCCATATCTTAGATATAAATTATAAAAATACATCACGAAAATGCTGAGTATTTAAGATTATTATATGTTATATGCTTCATTTATTGTATTTATAAATTTTTCCAAAAAACTGTTTACCCCATTTTTATAAAATGATTTCATTAAAAAAATCATTTTGAAAAAGAGATAATCCCCTAAAATGTACTGTGTAGATATTTTAAATTTTGTTAAAATTTAAAAATAATCATTGTTTATTTCGAATAACATAGATGGTCATAAAATATATCAATCTAACAAGCATTCCAACTTGAGTCTTTTAGATTGACATATTGTTGACGTTTTATTTAAATAATTTACTTCTTTTTATGTATCTTAAATTTTCATAAAATATAACTTCATGAAAAACATTATTTCATAAAATGAATAGTTGAGGTAATACTCTTAATTCTGTAGTTTAGGGATTACAAGTCATATAAAAACACTATTTTTTATAGAAATAGATTTTTTAAATTTTCAATTGCTGTAAATGATTTAAAAAATATTTAATTCTGAGTGTAACATAAAAATCATGAGGATGAAAAATTCTTCTCGAGAGATATGTTTTACATTATCTAACAGTAATATGAGCTTTAAATTAATTAAACAAAAGAAATTTTCTCTAAGGCATGAAGAACTGGAACTTTAATAACTCATAAAATCATGTCCTTGAGTAGTTTAGTTTTCATGTTTTCCAGGGACGTCCTCAAGAGTTGCAATCAATTTTTAAGTAAGAGTAATTCTAATGAACTCAAAATATGGTTTTCAAAATTACAAAAAGTATTATCACCAATTTCAAATGGAGAAAAAGTTTTTAAACCCATTTCGTCTTGTAAATGAGTTCGTTGCTCTGATTTGCCTGAGAATTCTTATTTTTAATTTTTGTGAAAATCTATTATGTATCTGTTTTTGAATCAAGCTGAATGTACCTTAAATTTAAAAAGGACTTTAGATTCATGTATCATCTTCAAAAAATGATAACTTAAAGACTTGGATCAATTGACAAAGTCAAAATAAATTCAGACGATGAAAAAGACAGAGTTAACTGTTTAGAATAGCATAACTGAATGTAGGATAAACAGAATTATCTAGCTTTATAGGTTCGTTCATACAAAAAGTCAAATTCCAAGAGATATAAATAAATCTTGTTTATCTCAATATAAACCAACCTAACTGTGGTGAATAGCTTCAGATTTTTGGACAATAGATGATCCCAATTCGATAAATTTTAAATTTGTATTGGTACAAGAATAAAAATGTTCCAAAAAAGTTAATACAACAAAAATAGTAATCCTTAAAGAATTAAAATGATCAATTTTATCATTACTTGTGTTCGAAAAATTAAATCTTTGTCTTTCTAATTTTTTTCAAAATAATAATTTGATAGGATGATTATGTCACATAAAGTTCAATGTCGTCGTTTCGAGACGGCTAGATTTACGATTATTTTAAGTATAAGCATCTTTAAAACATATTTGAAGTAAAAGGTTGCATAAAAAAGTTCTAAAAACTCAAAATATATGGTAATAAATTGATATAATCACCCAAAAATATTTTTGATACATTAGTGTAAGGTTATTAAATAAAATAAAAACATCTTGGAGCTTACCTTCATATTCAAGAATTTAACTAAACAGAAAGAAGTCGTAATATTATTTTATAAAATGTAAATTATTTAATTATTTTTCAAATCGGTAAAAATTTTACTCTTTCATCAATTCTGGTCGTGTTCACATATCAATGTCATATTATCGAGATTAAGTCAATACAAAAATACCCAAAATATTAACTAAGAAGGTAAATTGTCTTAAATTCTAAATATAAAATAATAAATATTAAATAATTAAAATTAAAGTAGTTTTAAGTAATTTTCAACACCACGGCTAAAAATAAAGCAATCAAAATGCAGAAACAGATATAGCTAATATAATTACCTTATTTTTCTCGTGAACTTGAAAAATTTATAAAACCTGACAAAGCAAAATATATTTAATTGTGTTGAGAGAACCTACAAACAGCGAATAGTTGAATAAATTTAATAACTTAACAGTCTTTTCTGGATTTATAAAAAATTTTAAAATATCACAAAAGAGCTGAATAAGCTTATCATATCGTCATCTTTATTGTTTTTAATTATCATGGTAAAATCAAACCATGAGTAGAAAAACAAATTTCTTAACCTAAATTTTGTAAATTTATCAATTTAGAAAAAGAATTTTTGTCACAATTTGATGCATTGAACCACCAAATCGGCCAGCTCTCTATCGAGACAAAGAAAATCTGATCAAATATTTGGATATATGGATATGAAAATTACACAAGTAAAACGAAAATACTCAAAAGCATAAAAAGAAGGAAGAGGAATAAAACTAAGGGTTAAAATGAAGATATTAATTCTTTAAAAATATTTTATTTATTTTCAGGACATATCTATTTTACTTTTATAATAATGGTAAAAATATATATAGAAGATGATCTTGGTAGATTTTGAATTTATAAATAAACGAGTTCGACTTTCTTTTCTTTAAATCTTAGTAAATTATAGATAATTTGGTTTCTCAATATTATTGGTTGTAATAACCTCAAAATATTTATAAATTTTGAACAAAAGCGAGAGAAATGATAATTAAATATAAGGTTATTCAAATAATGACATAAATATTAATTATGACGATTAACTCTTCAATATTACGCTGAAAATAGAAAAACTAAAAATATAGTTTAATATATTTTTCATATTTTTTAAAACGTTACGTTGTTCAATTTAACATAAATTCGACCATTCAATATCTATTATCAAATTTATGACCTTAAAAATAAAAAACTCATTTTTATAAATTAAAATATGTTTCTGTAAAAACAGACTATTGATGATGTCAGTTCAAAAGCCTAATACGTTCGGTTTTAAATAAAAGCTGATTAGAACGTTTAGCAATCATTGTTCTGAAAAAGTATTCAACTCAAACATAAATTTAACTGATAAGATATTGATTTGTTGGGGTTTTTTCAGCATACCAAAAATTGTAAAAATAAAATTTTTATATGGATTACTTCTTCAGAATATGAAATAAAAATTAATTCGTACACAATAAACCTATCAATGGATTTACAAATTAGCAAAGAAAATACAGTTTCCAGATTAAGTGTTTCTGATAGAATCAATGTTCACTGATACCGCCAATTAAAATCGGAAATTGTACAATACCTAAGTAAATCACCACTTAAACAAAGATAATTACCATCAAGTATTGTCCGTCTTTTAATGTCAAAGAAGGAGAGTGTAAAAGAATTTTCATTAACATAATTACTATACATAGATACTAATAATCAAATTCGGCTTCTATTTTTATCAGAGTTAATATTGCGATTTATGCATTTGAGTTCTTATCTTATCAATTAGAACCTCAAAATTATAGTTTACGAAAGTTATAAAAAATGTAAAGCAGAGAAAATTTTGATAAAACTTTTATCAAAATGAAAAATAGGAATACTAATGAGAATCGTTGTTTAATTAAACAATTATAAAAGAAATTTTTTACTTTACAAAAAAAGAAGTTAATAAGAGCCTTAAATTAAAAAGTGAAACTAGAAAACTTTTAAATTGGTAAACTATAATCTCTGAGATAAAATTACAAACAAAATATTTAATAAATTGGCGAAAAATTATTTTAGCAGCCTAAAACGTAACTATAAACCAAATATCTTGTTAAAATAATTAAGGTTACTCAAGATATGACAAAGAATAATAACATAAATCACTGAAACCTTTATCCTAAGTTTAATTTATTTCCTAGAATGGAGATATTACATGAATGTTAAAACTATTTTTTGACTCTCAAACAGTAATTAAATATACTCCAAACAAATAATATAATGAATAAAAACTGATGCATTAAAAATCAAATTTGAAAAAGTTAAAAATATTCCTTGAAGTTATTCTTAAAATTAATTTTACTCAAAAATATTTTCACATACCGTGTTGCTTATATACGCTAACTTCTTAAAATCTCACATTTCGTACCAGTTTTTTGGCATTATCCAAAGAGATTTTGAATTAATTGAAAAATAAAATCAAATGAATTTGACAGATTTTTTAATTTAAACTATAAATCTATGTCTGTTTTTTAAAACTATAAAATATAACAAAAAAGTTCCTTATTAGTCTATATTTTAAGTTAAGAACAAATCAAAATTTATTCGAAAAAATTTTCAATCACAAATGCATTAAATGTGTCAAAATTTAAATATTTCATGATTGGTTTCATAAAAGTTGTTTGTTAATAAAAATGACCATTCCATGATTACGGGAAAGAAGTTTTTTACCACTTATAATTTTTCATGAATGATTGCTTCTGATTGTAATTTTTATTTACTTTGAAAGAATTAAAAAATCTTGTAATTACATTAATCAGTTGTTCTTCATTCTCTGAAGCATAGTAAGATTCATCGATTTAGGTAAAAGAATAATCTTTACTTAAACACGACAGTTGACTAAAATTATATGGTTGATGAATTTTATTTAATTTTAAAAAAGATGATGAAATTTTGTCTATATTTTATATTTTTGTGAGATTTTTAGAATCAAATTTAATAAAATACTAGTAATATCACAAAATGAAGAAAAACTTATAATCAGATATTTCTATTATTTATAAAAAATTTATGAATGATCAAAAATAAAATGCTTTGCATTTTAGATAAATCTATTTCATTTAGAAGATTTAGAAAGCATGAATTTATCAAACTCAAATTGGAAATATTCCAAATACTTTTATAATAATTTATATTTTGTATTCTTAGATACCGGCGAAAAGTTATTAAGATTGTTTTCTCAATATCCTATAACCTGCTTCACAATAGTAAAATTAAAATTATGTTTCGAAATATTGTATTATTCCTAAAGAAACATTTAAAACATCTCAAATATAGTAAGATATCACATTCAAAACCCATGTTACGTTATAATTTTGAAAGGATTAAAAATTTACGAATTCGAATTCCATAAAATTGATAAGAATTCTAATTAATTTATTTTCTTATAAGATAGTAGGATAATTTGAACGTTTAATTTTATACATTGTTTGCGCAGAAGCGAATTTTTTATTATTTTTATTGATGGGAATTATCTTAAGAATAAACTGTAAATTTTTAAGTTCAATTGAAATAGATTTTAATTAGTGGTTTCGATATTTGTTGAGGATTTATATCTTAATTTGAAATTGGTTTAATCTGATCAAAGAAAATTAGAAAACCTAAGGTAATTTTGAATTTTTGACATTCAATAAAAATATTTTTGTGCATTATTTCTTGAGAAATAAAGAAAAAAATTGATAAAGTTTTAATTAATGCTATGGGACATGAGAGTTCGAAAATATATTGTTGAATTTATTACATCGCATTTTTAAGAATATCTAAGTTAAATCAATAATAATGGTAAAGCAGTTTACTATAAGATTTTAATTTGAAGAAATTTTTTGTTAAATTAGTTACGCATTCACTAAATTTTTATCTTTAAAACTAAATAACCCAAATTCAACTTCTAATTTAAAAATGACATATTTTTAAATTATTACTAAATTTACGTGTTTTAAGTAAGCTTCGTGTTTGCAAAAATTATTATTTATATCTAAATCTAAAATTATTTTAATTGGTTAAAAACCATAAAAATAATAATCCTGCGCAATTACGAACACTCAGGTTTTTTCACGAATTTTTTCGTTATGATGAGTTTATTTTTGGTATTCTTAACTCTTATTAACAACTCTTTTATGATTTCTCCGAAAAAAGATGGACAAAAAAGTGAAACAGCACTACAAAGCGTTTCTTCAAATCATCAATTTTCTGATAATGGCTCCAACGTGAAGATTGAACCATCCGGTACATCTCAAAGAGAAACTCCTGGGCATCTTTTACCTTCTAAATTTTCAAAAACAACCGAAAAGGCTTTAATCATTCGGGTTCAACAGCATTAAAGCTTAGGCAGAAAAATCGTGTCATTAATTATTCCTTGAAATCAAAATTAAGATCAAAGAATGCTCGGGAAAATATGAAAAAGCTGATACGATCGTTTTTATTTATCAACAAAAAATAAACGATTTATATTCAAGAAATTGTTATCTAATCTCGCAAAACCACCAATCAGAATCAAGAATTGGTCTATTGAATAAAGTTAGATTCCTCCATAAGAACTTACATGCTCAACCTATCGAATTTGAAAAAAGTTCAATGAAATTGAACAGAGAATCGACATATGGGAATAACAGGTTACAGACTCAATTTTTACCGAAGCTTCAGTCAAATGCAATGAAACATGCTCAGTACCAATCCTCGTATAAGTATCCAAATATCAATTATAATCGCGTCAATTCTATTAAAAATGATTATTTTAATCTATCTCTGTTGAAGAGAAGAACTTTTCCATCCGCTACAATGGTTAAAAGATTTGATAAAGAAAATATATTTATCTTTTTTAAATCTCACATCTCTAAAAAGAGCGAGATTATATTTCTCGAGAATATTTTGAAAGATTTGAGTATTTTGGCTAACCTGGAAACACCTATTGGTTCTACGAACTTTCGAAAAATTGATAGAGATCTACCAAGACGGATGATCTATAATTTAAGAGAACTCGAAGAAGCTATCAAATATCTTATACACAAATATGAACTAAATATTAATCGAACTAATTTGAAACATGGATATCAAAATGATATTATTGAGCTAATGTCAATTTTTAGCCAGAAAACATTTCCCGTATATTTCAACTTTTTAAAAATAGCTTTGTAGAGTACTCTTTTCAGAAAGCGCGACGACATGTACATGGTGTGGAGTACTTGTTGATAAACTGAATCTTAAAAATGTTAAAGAAGCTCGATTGAGCATGGGAATAGTATTTATAATGCTTATTTAAGAGAACTGTGGTGTCTCATGTATTTCAAAACCATAAAGATATCTGTGATACTCATTAGATACTTCTGAATATATTCTTAAATTTATAAATAATATTAATTAATCAAATATATAATTGTGATACATTATCTAAATCTCTCTGTTTTTAAAAATTTTGAGTCTTGAAGCATTTTGAACATTCAAATTTATATAAGTATCGGGCTGTGTAAATTTTAAATAAAATTTTTCCAGTCAACACATACAGGATTACCATTAGTTTTTTTATTGTTTTTCTGAAAAACGATAAAGATTTTTTCATTTAAAAATAAATTTCATGGTTTTTCTGTTTTTATTATAATACATTAAGATGTTAAAAATTCATATGAATTTCATATATAACAGGCACTTTGATAAATTTTCACTTACATGTGATAACCAAATTTTGAAATTATTATTCTTCTCAATTTTAAAATGAAATTTTCAAATTCGAGAAATATTTATTTTTGTTGAGCAAATATGAGGATAACCTATAAGAGCTTCTTCAAAATAATGTTAACGTATAAGTAGGTCCTTTCGTTGTTAAAACATGAGTAATTAGGTCGTGAGACTTCAAATCACTAAAATCCGTCCCGCTGATACGAAAATAAGGCAACCTCAATAAAAATTTTTCTTAATTTGAGTTTTTATAACTTATTTTCATATTATATTAAATTTATAAGATATAGGTTTATTATATTTCTTTTATTAGAAATTGATTTTTTATATCTGATCATAATTTATTATTATTTATATTTATACATAGAATAAGTTGGTGTAAATAAATATAAAACTGTTTTACATGTTTATTTGAAATATTTTAAAGTTTTACTGGTTTAAACCTGACCATTAAATAAAATATGGCATAGAGAAGAAAAAAATTACACTTACCTTTTTCTGTTTTCTGGTTACATTTTATTATCTAAACATTTTGATGAATATCCCACATTTTTTATCTTTGTATATTTTTATACTTCTTTTATCGACGTCGTAAAGCGAAATATCTTAGATATTCATTATTTACTCATTATGATATAATTTTGTTTTTTGTGTAAAAGAAAATATATATACGAATTGAATGGTTGTATATAAGCTTCAAAAAAATTTTGAATATTATCTAAACCAGAATCAACAATTTAAACATAAATATTTTCACTTTCTCAAATCATTTTTTTGAGATTTCAGAATATTGTCTGTGAGTGACAATTTATTTGGATTTAAGTGTAAATCAGACAAATTTATTAAATTATTTAAAAATTACTTTCATTTTCGTAGGAATAAAAACGTGAAATGATCTACATAGAGTTCAAAACAATAAATTTTAAAACCAAATATTGATAGATATTACCATTTTGTAAAACACTTAATTTAGTATATAAACAAGATTCCGATTCAGATACTAATTATGTGAGAAATATAAGGTATATATCAAAATTCATACATCTATAGTATATTTCTTTACATATATTTGGTGATAGAATCATAAATATTGACTTTTAAAAGATGAAGAATAGCTTAAAATTATTCAAGAGTAATTTGTTCATTAAAATCACTCGAGAGATTTAATTGATGGTTTTTATTCCTTGTTGAAAAATAAAGATAATATTTATTATGGCCTAAAATATGATCACGAACATAAACTCAATTAATATTTTTTCACAAACCTTGAATGAGATATTTAGGTTTTTTTGTCTTTTTATAAATCAACATTTAACTGATATATACATGTAAAAATTATTTTTTTATTTTTACTAAAATTACATATGTGCTTTTTAATCAATATTAAAATAAGTAGAGATGAATATTTCAAATACATTACAAAGAAAGTATTTTAAACTTTTTTATATAGTTTTATAAGTGAAATAAACTTCTGATACACAACCAAAAGTTTAAGGCAACAAAAAGGTTACAATAAATCATTCCTTGAGACTATCATTAAATTTGTAAGAAAATTAATCATTTATTCTTACATTGATTGTATGTCGCTGTTATGATTTTTGAAATTTATATCTTATATCTCCAATATTATTCATAAATCAAAATGTAAAAATTTTATTCATAATCTATTCATGATTTATTTCAAGAGTGAGGTTGAATCAAACCAATCCCTGGGTTTTCCTTGAAAAGATCATTGTATATACCCTCTTCAGACGAAATGACTTTGAATTTATTGCCTGTTAGGCATACTTATACATTTAATCTTAAAGTCATTTAGTTCCAGTATTAATGGAAACAAAAACAATAAATAGATCACACTTTTCAAATATCTGTGAAACATAAGTCTTAAAAGATTTTTATTTGAGGAGGTCATGGCTCATCAAATTTATTCATAAAATCTATGACACGGGACATTAAGTAACCTGTAAAATTATCTTGAATATCTCTTTTACACTCGTTGTTCCTTCTAATTCTAGATGATACTACGAGTGAAAAATTCATCTTTTATGAATATCTAATTTCAAGACTTATTAAATATCTGGTATGAAAAAATATTGTGCAAAAATTAAGACAAAAAGTCATCATAATTAAATGAAAATTCATAAAATTTTTTGAATATGTAAATATCACATCAAATATTTTTCATATTCATAAAAATATCAAATTTAATAAATATTTCAAAACTGTAAAATCTTTGAGATTTAATCTTGTAAGAATAACCATCGAATTTTATGTCATAAAATTATTTTTTGTTTGATATGTATTTCCTTTCCTATTTTTTAAAAACATCAAATTGTCTTGATTTCAAATGAAGAATGGAAATACTTTTTTGCACTCCATTTTATGTGAGGTTTGAATAGTATGATTGACACATTACAAGTTAGAATAAAAAATATTTTATTGATAGAATTTGCTATGTTTTAACTCAAGCATGGAATTGAAATTTTTCATTAAAATATTTACATAATATACAGTTAATAAACGCAAATTTTAAAAATTATATAAAATTAAGCCTAAAATTCATGAAATATTAAAGTTTCGATTGTATAAAAAATATTGGCCTTTCAAATTTTCATAAAAAAATCAATCGATGCAGTTGATACGTGAAAAAACCAAGCTCATTAAAGCGTTTTTCGATGATATTTAACAAGTAAAACTGAATATTATCAATTTTAAGAATAATTTTATCAAAAGTGAAATTTTTAAAATTGAAAATCAAATTTTATATCTACTGATTGGAAAAGAATTAAACTTTATAATTTTATCTCTTCATCAAATTAATCTTTGTGAAAATTTTACGGAGAATAAAGCTTTTATTAGCATGAAAACGTGTTTGAAATACAGTAGAATTAAACCTAAAGTTATTTACTATAGTTCTAAATATAAATTTAAGAAATATTTTTCATAATTTTTGGTGCATTTTTATCTTATGAAATTTGGAAAATTTAACTGAAAAATCATAAAATTTCAATGTCAAATCATTATTGAAATGAATAGTTCATGAACATATTAACAATCTGAATCTCTGCTTGTTATTGGTCACTATATCAGAATTTAATCTTTTATTTTTTTTCTTTCCAACTTGGTCAACGATATTTTATAATTTGGAAAATTATTTGAAATAATTTGATTTTATACTAACACAACTCCCATAGAAATTTCAAAATTACATAAAATGTTTCAAGTTTCTTTTATGTTTTCATTTAACTATTTTTATGTTAAAATAAATAATGATTTTATGCTCAAATGATTAATTTTCGTAAAATTTATTTGTCAATAAATATAAAAAATAATATTTAACCTTGCCAGTTTTAAAATAAATCAGCAATAGAATGTACAGTTTTTCCATTAATGGAAAACAAAATCATAAAAGTGTGAATAAAATCAAATATGAATATTTTTCATAAACTTGAAAAAATGTTTAATTTTATTTAAAAGGAAAAGCAAGCAAATAATCTTTAAATGTGGAAAGTTTTATTCAATCAAATCAAAAGGTGGATTTCAGTCAAGCAGAATAATATTTTAAGAACCTGAATTTTCTGCCCCTTGATTAAATTTTTGACTTAATAAAATTGAAATTCCTGAAATTGAGAATACTTCATTTTTACATTCATAAAAGTGAGAATGGATGAACAGATAACTGCAGAATATTAAACTGAATGCCAGAATTAAATATATTTTGTGGTGAAAATTCACTGATACAGATTGATTTGAAAGATATTAAAGTTTGAACTGTGTCAACATATTTCATTAGGATTAAGTTTAAAACTATGGTTGTCTTTATTATCAGGCTAGAAAAAGTTCAAACGCTCTATTTTGTCTGAAAATTAAAGTAAATAATATTTATTTGCCTCCTATATGCTATGAACACAAAAATTTTTTGTCTGGAATAATTTTAGAAACAAGATTTAAAATGCATACTTCAATAAATTATGGGTATTCCTGGATTTAAATGATAAGATAATACATAAAAAATTTTTGTTGAGAAGAAAAATCTCAATAAGCACAATCATTTCAAAAAACAATATCAGATTAAAAATTCAAGAATAATGTTTTTACGAAGATGTGATCTCTGAGGTTTTATAAAAATATTGAAACAAAAAATCTGAAAAGTACCCTTTGTTTATTTAACAATCAAGGTTTCATACCTGTGACTCAATCAACAAATTTTTTTCATGAAAATAATTTGACTCCTTAATCTGACCACATATTTTCCTGATATGAATCACATCGAAAATTTATTTATAATGTGAAAGTAAAGTTTTAATACAATTTAAACAAAGTTTAATCATAAATAACGAGTTTTTCTCTTGTCAATTATATAATGGATGAAAATCGAAAGCAAATTTTTCCTTCATATCTTGACAGTTTCTGAAGAGAACGAATTGCGTAAAAATCGTCTCATCTTATGATTCTTGTTTAATTTAAATTATTTTCCTAATTTTTTTAAAATATAAAATCAAGTAAATACCTTCATATTTATTGGGAAAATATTTATAAACACGCATAATTTTATATAATAACACAAAAGATATCAATATCGTTATTTATATCAAGTTTAACGTTGATAGTTTATTTAAATCAACAAAATCATAAATGGCTAAAGTTAATATAGCATCTTTCAAATATTTTAATACCATTTTATAGATATTTTATACCTGCGTTACAATTAATATTCTAGTAAAATCTCCGAGCTTTTCCTCTTCCACTAGTTTGTCAATGAACTATTTTACCAAAAATATCTTTAGTGATATATTTTGTACCATCTCTCCGTTTTAAGAATTTTGAAATAAATGATACATCTACTGGATGCTAAATAAATTAACCAATGATAGTTTGCATTTACGTTCAGCGATGGGGCAATATTATTGATTTCATGTCACATGCTTAAGTACTTTATTTTCTGAATCGAAAAGTTTTCAGGGATCCAAAAACATAATTTGAACAACGGATATATAATTACTTATCAAATTATATGTTATAGAAAATGAAATAAACTTATTTTTTGTTAATAATAATCTTATAACCAACCAGATTCACTCTTTGTGAACTGATGATTAATTTTCAACTTTCTGAGTTGTGTTTTTACTGTTTTAAACCAAATTTCATGTTATATTTTTTAGCTTGATGTATAAAACCAAGAATAACGAAAAGATTTAGATTTGGCATAGAAATAAAACAAACATGGCATTTTATGAAGGGCGTTTTATACTATACCTTAATACACACTGATTTCTCGTCATATCTAATCTTACCATCGTGACGAATTGTAAGCAAGCACTTCTTCATAAAAAATATGATAAGACAAATCAATTTTTCGCTTAATTATAGCCATAAGCTATCGATATTGACTTGATAAAATATATGTCAGAATATTCTATAACTTATGCACATATTTTCGTGCTTTTAGCCATTTTAATCTCTTTTTTGGCACTAAATGAAATTAAACTGTCATATACTTCGATATCATGGATTAAATCATAGTTTTTCTTGAACATTGACAAACATTTATTATTTTAATTTTATTTAGATGTGCAGTATTGACCTTATCTATAATCCCTCAAAGCCATACTCTGATAGAATTTACTGTTATATGAAAGCATTTATTCTATTTTTTATAAACATTCTACAACGTAAAAGGTAAAAGCAAATGAATAAAATGTTTTCTAACTCAAAACTGTATATATATGTACGTCTTTATAAGAGTTTAAAAATAACATCAAATGTTTCAAAAACATTAATAGTGAGAGCATAATTCTTATGTTGTTAAAATTTTCAACAACATTCATACTTGTGACAAACCTAATTAAACCATCATCTTAAAAACAAAATCAATGTCTTTATTGCTTGATATAACGCTATTTGTAAGCTTGCTTGTTAGTTTCTCCATAAATAATTTATAATGAAATAAACAACCGCCACAACGTGAATTTCGATATTCTTATCTAAAAGCTTTTATGGATGCAACTTTATGGTGAATTAGGATATGCACATGTTGACAATCATCTATTTTTTCTTTTTAAGTTAAAAAATCAAAAAATGTTCTTTTTTAATTCCTTAAATAAATAAAAATATTATCAATGGTATGCTTTCATCGAATATATTAGCTTTAATTGTATCAATTTGGTAAAAAGCTGAACGTATAATGTGGAATAATCCATCATGTATCCATGTACTTTTATGTTTAGCCTTAATTTAATTCTATTCTAGATTAAAATTGTAAAACAGTTTTTATATGAGTCATCATGATTATTAAAAATTTATTGCCTACATTTGTAAATGTGTAAAGACAAGGAACATTATCATCTAGGTTTGTATCTTATATATTAAGCCTTCTTCTCTGTATTGTTATATTATCTCAAATTGATTTTAATTGGCAGCTCTGAACACAATGCTCATAAAGCTTCTTATATCATCTTGAAAGTACCATTTCACGAATTCTTTGGTATTTTTGCCACGTTAATACTTTGTTAACAGAAAAGTTAATTTCTAGTTTTCCACTGAATGCCACAAATAATAATTTTATATTTGTGAAAAAGAGTTTCACCATTTTAAAGGTAAATAATTATCTTTTGCATGCTCTTTTAACACAAATTTAAAATCTGGGGCATTTACGCTCAACTGCAGGGTAAGCGATGCTCCTTTCTCGTACCATATAACTTCCCTGACTGCAGTATTTTTTATAGAAAGATTGTTATCTGCATACGTGAGCCATTTTTGATAAATAACTGACGACACAACCTAGAAAGCATCGCTTTTTCAAAAAGGTAAACAAAATAAAAATATGTTTGTAATATAATTGGATATGCATAGATCATCCATGATCAAAACTAAAATTTATTACGTAAATCTCTGCAAAACTATTTGGTTAATATTTTTTTTGTGACATATCAAAATTTAAATATTTAGATAACTGTTCTTAAATTTCTATATAGATGGAAAATTAAACATAAAATAGTTAAAAAATATTTCGATTTTTAAAATTTAATCTTTGAAATTTTTATGAAGTTCCTGTTTTTATTGCTGAAATTTTCCAAGCTGATATTTCATGAATAATATATTCAATAATAATGCTGAATTTTTTCCTTCTCTGAATTAATTATAGGTCAGGTAAAACTCCGACATTATTTAAATTACTTGATTTATTTCAACAAATTAATTGAAGCTACCACTGTAATCCATATATATTCATTCTCATATTGTATATTTTTAGATATTAAGTTATACATAAAAAATATTGTTATCAAAAATTTAAATCACCATATGTCATGTATGACTCAAATAAAGAGAGAAAATTAAAACTATGAATCGACAATAAATCGAAAATTATGTAAAAAATCAAAATAATTTAATTTAAAATAAACAGATTAATCTTGTATTTCTTCTCAAAATCAAAAATACACGAAACTTCATGTCTTTCGATTCTTGTGATCTTGTCTATCATTGATGTCAGGCTGTCAAGACTGCTGAAACTATTAACAATCGGATTATATTAGAATTACAGATTTAATATATTGTTTACAAATGGAAATATAATTTTTAATCAGGTTCGTGAATGAAATATTTATAAATTTGATAATAATACTTAACGGATGATGGAATTATTTTTGTTTGACGATATTTTATGATTTTTGTGATGTGAGCTAAAAAGAAAAATATTCTTGAATTTAAAAAGTCTAAGATTTTTCAGGAAATAAACCATTTCATTGTCTTAAAGGTATTTGTTTTTCACTCTTATGGTTAAAAAATAAAATAATAACAAACTTTTGAATGAATCAAAAATAATATATTTGGAAATTCGAAATATTTTTAAGTTCTCGTCCTCATTGTATAATTTAGATAATCATATTTTGTTCAACATGTTTAAAATCAATTTAAAAAACAAGAAAATTAAAATCAGAAATTTAATGAAAATAACTCATTTTAAATTGAAGTTACAAAATAAACAATCAATCATTTTGGAGTATAAAATGATTTAATATCTATAATATTTTAAAAGGCTATTTTTGTATGATTGCACTTTCGTTCATATAAAAAATTTATTATCTCATTTCATACATCATCATTAACCCTATCAAAATTAAAAATCAAAGAAATATTTTAAAAACTATAAAACCTGCAATTGCTAGATAAATGTAAACATTATGAAAAAAATAAAATTTTAAAATCTTAATCAGAATGAAATTCGTATTTGAATTATCCTCGCCTATCAAAGAGGACTAACATTTTCATAAATGTCGAACTATTTCGGTATTCTTAACAGGTTAAGGCAAAAAGTTATCCACAGTTAATCGTGAGATTTAATCTAGTTGTTTAGTTCTTTCAAAAATTTGAGTATATTGCGAGTTTCGCACACATATGATCCTTTTCTACTCTAAATATAGATTTCAAAGGGTTAGTTTCTTTATTCGCTAAAATTATGATTTCTACTTTGGTTCCAAACATCATATGGAATATTCATTTAATAATCACTAAATTTAAGGATATTTTTCTTTTTTGATAATATATATTAATGCAAAGGTATCTTTTAAACATAAGAATTAATATGATTTATTTTAACTTTGATTATAACAAAGACATAATCATAAAATAAAATTTTTTTTTCTAAAATGTTATATTATAATATTTAAAAATACACTTAACCGTGTTACCATTAGAACAAATACTTTACGACTTATCTTTCGAAAACCTACCATTCTGATTTAAGAAAAAAGTCAATTATTTAGCTTACAATGGCTCGTTGTTCGTTCTTATTTTTAATGTATTTTTGTTTAGCTAAAACATATACAGTATATTTAAATTTTTAGAAAACTGATATTTAGACTTTTTATCAATTTTTAATGTCAAAAATAAATTGATTACGATTTCACCTGATTCGCTTGTATCTATGTCCATTTATCTGTCTTTTTCACACAATATTTTTAAATGTTATCTTTTACCATTTTTTAAGTTTTTGTTTTTACAAAAGATAGGAAGATAACAAAATACATTTAATAATGATGGAATAATAAAAGATTAACAGAGAGGTTACTCTATGATTTATAAACCTGTTGTATCGATATTTAAAATTCTCTAAATAAAGGGAACGATTCCATAAAGTAAAAAAATACGATTCATATGTCTAAATCTCATGGAGCGATAATAACAGAATTATTGTGTGTATAATAAGGATATATTTACTTACTATCATATAATATTTTTATAGTAAATATTGCTTTATATTTCACAAAAAGCTGAGAAATTCTATTTATCAAAACATTTTTTTAATATCTTTATCTTGTCTTAATTGTGTCTAATTCAGATTTACGCTACAAATCTTAAAGAATTCATCAGTTTGTTAAATAAATTAAATTTGTAAAATTTCCTTGTTTATCTTGAGTATTTTTAAATTTTAACGCAGTTAATTCATTGAAAATTTTTCTTATCATACCATTTTACAATTATTTTTGATAATTATCATTATATATTTTCCATTTAAGGCATCATTTATTTATATATATTTATAAACACAGAAGGATTTTCAATATTACTATGTACCATAATATATTTTCTTTTCACTACTTTCATTATATATCTTGTTGGAAAAAATATTTTCTCTTTCAATTTGGTTTTTAAATTTACAAAAGCATAATTTGCCGTTTTTGTTAAGTTTATATGTAGATGTGTAGAATTTATAAAAGAAATACATTTTATGTTTGTTTCAATCTGTTCGAAATGTAAAATCAATTTTAATAAACAACTTAATTTATATTTACAACCTTTACAAAACTGCAAATGTTCATCTTATTTTATATTTTAATATGTATTTGATCATAGCTAATGTGAAAAATATTCTTAAAAATGAATATTTCAGAAATGCTCTTCATTATTAAATCAATTAAAATATAATTTTGTATGTCACCTAAATGACATGTTGGTAAATACCATCATATAATTCTTTGGAATTTTGAATTTTATAATAAAACAAAAAATATTTCCAATTATGAATACACAGTAAGAAAATATTTGAGGATTATGTGTCTAATATATGAGATAATAATATTTTAAACCGTTTTTATATTTAATATATGGTAGAGATTGAAAAGTTGATTCAATATTCATGTAAAATCTTATTATTCATTTTATATGAGTTTTTAAATAATGATACGTCAAAAGGTTTGTTGTGTGATATAATCAAGAAAAAGAACTTATTATTGATATACTCAAATATTTATATTGATTTGTTATTCTGTAAATTGTCTTGAAATAAAAAATTCAATTTTATAGACTTTTCATAATTTTCAACACTTATATACGATCCGAGATTAAATGTGATCTGCATATCACAACAGTCTAACAAAAATTTGTCAAGGCTTCAAAATGAAATTAAAGGTTAAGAATGATCTTTTAATTGTATGCCGTGTTACTCAGTTGAATTTGTGTTTTTATATAAGTTGTGCATCTCAAATATTCTAATAGAAAAGCAAGTTGAGTTTTTTTGCGCTTATATATATTTTTCATATTTAAAATGCTTCAAATGAAATTAAAGGTGTCGAGAGTTTTAAATTCGTTTATTTGTCAAGTTTTGTCTATGGTTACTTCTATTTTTGATATCGATTTGAACTTTGTGTCTCTATCTTAATAATTACTATTCAAATATTCAGAAATCCAATTTTTAATGTGTCGTCTGCCTTTCTCTTTATACAACAGATTTAAATACGATATTATTTAATGTCTGTTTTGTGTATTTCACTTTCACACTGATGGTATTGTTAATAACTTTCGAATTCTATATAACACGTACGGTTACAAAATCGATGGTAGTGTAAGCTTTGTTCCAAATTTTCCAAGAGCGCATAACGAATTCATAAAGAGTATTCCATAGTCTAATGATAAGAAGAGAAAGGAAGAATAATTATTCTCAATTATTTTTATCTTTGAATAACATATTACCCCTCAATTTCTTTGAGCGATAGAAAATCTCGGTTTTCGATTTAACTTCTTTCAGCGTTGTATTAAAATTTAATCTATTAAGTATTTTTTAAGATTCACGAATTTTTGATCATTTGAATCGTACAATGTGCTTCTGTTTCTATAATGTATCTCACTCATACTGAACCTCATTATGGAAGTCTACAATAAAACATAAAAATCAGTTTTGAATTGTTTTTCAAAAAGTTTTTTGATCAAACGTTGAATGGATAATTATGAATTTAATGCTTTACTTGGTTCCTCTTTGGGTACTTAGAAAATGGCAAATATCTTATTTTAACAAAGTTAATCTTTTATTATGAGAAAAAACATCAATGTATCTGTGATGAGAAGTTTTTTATTAATATTTTAATTCTGTTAATAGTGAATTATGAATTAATCAATATTTAATTTTCACAATAAGTCAAGTTTAAAGTTATCACTGTGTTCATCATTTTGAGTCAACACTTCTGTTTAGATTTTTTTAAAATGTTTCAATATTCTATTTCTATTTTTGATAAATATGGTACTTTTCGACTTCCACGAATCTGATATAAAACTGTACCTTTTTTAATTATTTGATTCAAATTTAATGAAAATTTTTTCAGAAATATACAATAAAAATTTCTTACAGGTCGTTGAAAAGATCTAGAAATGGTGTGAGTAATTAATTTTTAATCATCCAGGCTAGTGTATACTTTTAGTAATTATGGTTTGCCAATTCAAAAAAAAGCCATTTCACCTTACGGACCAGCAATATATTTAACATGAACAACACGTTAAATATCAGCGTGAAAAGACTCATATACAAATAATTTTGGAGCATTCAATCAAATAACGGAAAGTATTATACACTGATCAAAAATTTTTATTTTTTAACATATTTTACTTTAGAATTAAAAAATTGGATTCGACTATTCTTAAATTTGAGAAATATTAACTGTCAAATAAATTGATTTTTTATCAATCTCTATTCTTATAAAAAGTCAAGAATATCATATTGTTTGAATATAAGCGCTGTGAGATTTAAGAAGCTTCATAGCTATTTCAAACATTGTCTCAGATTTCTTATATTTTTTTTCTTTTCAAAATAAAAAAGGTCATAGGAATTCTTGACAGATCATTTGAAGAATTAAAGTGTTTATAGAGAATTATTTTTCATACTAGGTTGTGTAAGTTTAACCTTTAGAAAAATAAAATATATCGCTTCAAACAGTCTTGAAATTCGCATTTTTGATATTCTGGATCTATGTTATGTTTTTTTAATTATCCTTTAAGAAGTTTAATTTATGTCTTTCATCAAAATTTATGTGAAAATATCCAAAATGTATTTGAATCCATAAAATGAGGGATTATTCATCTGAGTTTACTTCTGCGAAATACAAAAATTTCAATGAGATTGAATAAATACTCTCTAATCATTAATATTTGAGATAATTGAAAAAAGTTATGTTGAAATGTGAAAGGTGTGTGGAAAATCAATACTTAAATTAAAAAAATAATTGACATAATATTTATAAGAATGAATTTTAGGTCAGGAAATTTAAAAACTTAAATTAAAGTGCAAAGAAACGAGAAGAGTAAGATCAAAACTCTAATATCTTGCTACTTAGGAGCATAAACATAATCTGAAAAGAAATATAAAGTCTCAAAACAAACTGACGAAGTCTCGTAAGTATTTTGAAAATAAAAATGTATAAATCATCAATTTTCAAATTTTATATTCAAATAAATTTATTTATTTAACATATTCGAATGATACCTAGCGACAACATTTTTAAATTTATCACATACGATTAAGACTTAAAATAATTCACTTTATTCTCTTTGAAAATACGAAAGTTATTTAAAGATGGAAATACCTATCGACATTTGATTTTTGTTAACTTTTTATTTATCAGTTTAATCATCAATATCATTCTCTTCTAGATTAACTTATGATTCCACAATGTCATCAAAGTCATCCCAATAACCGTAAATTGTTTTGATTGACAGCCAAATCATCATCAAACTAAAATCATGTTAGAATTTATTAAAATTCTTGAAAATGTGCCAATTTGAATTAATATCAAAATTCATAAATTTTTCTTTCTCAATATTATCTCTAAAAAATAGAAATTATGACATGCACTGAGCATGCTTTGATGGTTTTATTTTGGTAACTTCATTCAACGTTTGAGGAAGAATTCAAACTTCAAAAATGATTTCATGTAAAATACTCATCCGTTATCATCGCTTTGACTATTTTGCAAAAAAACCTTATAGAAATTACTTTCAAATTTTGGATAACGCAATGAACAAGTATTTATGAGTCAGATGTGTTTTTCTCAAAAATCACTTAAATTCAATATTTTCTTTGTAGATTTTAAGTATGATCTGTTCAATCATCAACAAATATAAATTTTTGACCGTTTGCAGAAGTCTTCTGTCAAATCTATAGTCCATCCATCGATGATAGTTGCCATTATCTTTGTCTTTTTATTGTCAATTAAATCAATGGAAATTTGCTTGTTTTTAAAACTATTAGGATTTGCAAATTTTTCAAAGAACGAGCAGAATTTTTATGACAGCGTAAGTCATATTAGCTCAAATAAAAACTAAATCTTTGCTATTTTCCTCAGTACAGTTTAATATATAAAATACAATGATCAAATAAAATTAAACTTCAGAAAACCTCTATGTTATCAACAGTAAGAACGTTAGAAGCATCATATTTTTCAATGTCATCTATAAGTATTTATTCTTGTTAAGTTTTCAATTTTATAATTTGCATTGAAACAGCCTCACTTTACACGCTTTTAATGTTCTTGAGTATCTTTTGTTAAACATTTTAAAACATTCATAAGACGCTTGATAATTTTCGAAACCTAATATATATGCCAAGCTTTTGCCATTTTTATTTAAGAATCAAGACACTTATTTGATTATTTTGGTTTTCTGATCTGTTTATCCAATGTCTAAACAGGTTAATCGAAGAGCTCCATTATATATGGCCTTTATTTTTGCATGTTTTCGGCAACTGCGTCAAGATAATGTATCGAAGATATCTTTTCTTGATTTTTATATGCCGTTTATAGTTGTAAGCTATACTTTGAAAGTATTCGCTTAATCAATGGATAGAGCTTGCAATCAACTAATTCTTTTTTCAATTCTCTGAAAATTTTAACTTGAGTCTTAAGATTTATGTGGTTGTATTATCAAATGATTTTAATATATTTTATCGTCACTTATTATCTTAAAGCATTACGATTTTTATTTGCTATTGTCGTTTTAATGATGCAAATTAAAAAATTATGTTGGATTTTAATAAGTGATGCTATAAAGAGGTTTGAAATTAAATTGATGTATTTTTAAAATAATATATTTACTTTATTTTGATTATCCTCAAAGAGAATCGATTTGTAGTCTCAAATTTATGTTGTTTAAATTTCAAAAATGATTTTTTCAACAATTTAAAATAAATTATTTGAAAGATATATTTTATAATTTCTCAAACTTTCTCAAAATAATCTTTAACATCCTTATAGATGTTACTATATCAAATAAGTATGCTGATTTAATCTTAAAATTAATGATGGAGAAAGATATCTAAAGCTGGAATAGAGTATTAACATGTAATATGATGAAATGTCGCATATTTAGAAAATAACCTTAAACTGGATCATATGAGAAGATATTTATTTCTTTATATATTTAGTTTAAATGTTCGCTACAACAAGAAAAGACAGATTTACAAGCAATTAATACATTTAATACTTAACAGAAAGTAAGTGTTATATATGTAAAATGTTTTGTAATTTATTTTTGTTTTGTAAAAATTAAGAATCTCTTTGAATCATTTTTAAAAGCAGAATGAGACGCAAAACTTGATTAATTATGAATGTATATGATTCTTATTTGAACAGGCTCTAAAATTTATTTGAAGTTTGCCAGAAATCTCAGATGATAAAATATTTGATTCTTTCTAAGTTTTTTATCGATGATATGTTGCAATATTGTAAAGCAGTTTAAAATAAATTCATGGTGTAAAATATTTTATTGCTTGTTAATTTCATACCGAGTTATTTTCTATTCCGTTTCCTTATTTTGATTTATTCATAAGATATTTTAGTTGACAGAAGAATGATGGTTCAAAGATAGAATGATATGACGGTAAGTCAAAAATCAGTATTTTATATGAAATAAAATCTCACAATGAGGTAACGTCGTGGTTTTAAGTCATTTATGACAAATAAATTATGTATGACAATTTTATCAAAATAATTTTTTGGGTTTAAAAAAATAAATAGTTTGACGCTCCGAGAACACTTTGAATGCCCTATTCCTTTATATGAAGTTTGAAAATTGTTTTAGTGCCATTTGTTTTTAAGCTGACAGATGACTTATTGTCATCGATGAAAATTAAAGTTACCAAAATGTTTATAATATCATATAAATGTTATTTTCTAGTTTTATGTAAATAAGATAAAAAAAAGATTCGTGGAATTCGATTTACCTGACTTCATATTCATTTTGAACATTTTTAAAATGTTTTGACCAGTTTGAAATTTTAAGGTTACGTTTGCTCTTCTCTAGATTAATACGAAGCCTGATTGTCACAAATAGCTTAGTCTGATTTTTCTCACTGAAAAACTTCTTTTGATCTGTATTCGAAAGTCTTATAACATTTTTTGAGTCTATATTAATGGCCCTACACATTAATTAGATTTCTTACTTTAATTAAGACTCAATTTATTGTTTTCTAATCTTACTGAACCTCACAAGGTATGGTACAACCACAGTGATATATTATGGCATTTTTCTTTTATATTAGAGTTACCCTCACATTTATGAATTGAGAAGTAAATGTTTTTGCAATGAACTAAAAATCAGAGGCATCAGAATCAGATAGTTAAAGCAATGAAGAAAGACAAATGATCTTCATTATTCCAATATACTTTGAAAATATTAAGCGGATGGCTATAGTTTTTATGCTTTACAGGATCTGAAACTTTTGGCAGAAGTTTATCTTTGTTCGAGTTTGAGATTCAATAAAATAACATTCTCTTTTGTTATTCATTAGATTTTATAATATTGCTCAATCTTGAGAATATGTTAACATGCAATAGATAGACTATGAATTAATTTATAAGTATTTTTCAAATGATTCTTAAATTCAAATCGTTTTACTTCTGTTAATTATCTACAAAGCGATACATCTCAAAGGGTTTTTGTGTGATTATCAATTTTTTCAAGTTTTATTTTCTATGAAAATTTAAAAAATTTAGTGTAAAATCATAAAATAAACTCTTTGAGTCTTTATAAGGTAATAAATTAAACAAACACACATTTTCATTTTCTTTATCAAACAAATTCATAAAATTTTAGTGATAAACTTATCACATTTTGAAGATTTTCTTCCTTCCTCATGTTTAACTTTACAATGATCAGAGTAAAAGTCTAAAATCAAAAAACATTTTTCAAAATGCTCACTGAAGCATTCAAAACAGATTGCTTAATTATTTGATGAATTTACGTTATCTTAAGGCAAGAAAAAGACAATATTATGTTGAAATATAAGTATCATTTTTATTAGAAAATTAATAAAATATTATCAAAGATGAAGAAAATTTGAAGCTTTGTTTTTTATCAAAATATTACATATGAGATTTTTATGACATAATGATCATCGAATATTCGAATAATTTAATGTTCAATTCATAACCTGATAATTTTATTATAACGCTGCATTATTTTTGACTCTTTGAAACCATTCAAATTTTAACGGTTTTCTGATTTTAAAATACAAATTTTAATGCTAAAATAAGGCAACATATCACAAAATCTATAACTACTTAAGAAAATTGTTTAATTTTTGATATTCCCATCTCGCGGATCATTTTTATCTTATTTATGTGTTTTAAAATTAAAAATTACCTTATTTCTGCAATTTTGTTTTTAAAAATGCACTGCATTAAAATTATTATTCTCTGTTTTATCATCTTTCAAATCATTTCATGATTTTCATAGAATGGTAAATCTTCAACTAAGCCGATGAGTAAAAATTGATCAATAAAATGGTTTGAGGAATATTTTATCATACATAAAATAAATTTGAAAATATATTCGATGATTATTTTCACTGAAATCTTGAAAAGTACGCAAAGTAAGTTGTTTCATTAAAATTTGAAAATGAGATATTTCATAAGTTTGGCTGTCTATTTCAGCTTTTAAGATTTAGTTTAAAAGCCACATAGATTGCTTATTATATTTTCGTGAGGTTCTTTTCTCTCCTTTTCATATCTTTAATTTTGTTTTTAAAGTATTAAAATGAATATATTTATATTTTGAAGTATTTTATCAAATAAAAAATGTTATTCTAATTTCTATATTTGAAGTATTTAGCACATGTATGTTTAAAATACTCATTTTTAGCACAGTGTCTCTTTTCGACTGCTGTTTAATTCCACATAACATTTAAACACATTAAAATTATGAAAATATATTTTAATTCAGATTTCATGTTACAACAATAATCGTTTAATTAATCTATTTTTATATTTCTTGATGATATCCGTTTCTTAAATAGTTTTGTGTAACATATTTAAATAAAATACCTTAATATTTTTAATTAAGGAAACAAAAGAAAAATGATTTTAGTCTATTTTTAAACATGTCGATTTTCATGAATATTTTTGATGCGAAATGAGAATTATGTTTGTCATATTAATTCGGAGAAATCATTTTCAAGTTAACTTTTGAAAAATCGATTTTATTTGTGCGAGTTAATAACAACAAAATGAATAAAAATTAATTAATTGCAATATATTTGTCATTTATTTTTTCCAATATGTTAATTTATTGCAAAAATTAATTTATTAGGAGTTTAAAAAATAAATATAACTTAAATATTTAACTTCGCCAATTTGGTAAAATTAGATCAAATTTATATTTGATGAAAAATAGTCAAAAAAGCTTCCTTTAACCATGATCAATCTATAAATATTTTTATTTTTATAAAATTTGCAAATCTAAGTAAATCTCTAGATTTCTTTGAATATTTTCTCAGAACTAATTTTAAAATAGCTTTTGATGTGTGATTTTTATTTTCAAATTTGACTTATTGTAAATTTATCAAAACAAAAAAGAAGATCGATACTTAAATTCAGTGATCATACTTAGTGGAATAAATAATATTAAACTTTATAAAAAGTTATTTTCGACAATGGAACTTCAAAAATTTTCAGTTATGATAATCTATATTTTAATATATTGACAAAATATATATATCGTTGAGAGGATACTTAATAATTATTCTTCTATCATTGACCAAGAACGTTCAGCTTTGAATGTGCTTCTTGTTTATTTCAGAAAACATGTTTTTGATTAATTGTGAAAGATGGTAAATTTATCTATTTTAATTATCTCTCTCAAGAAACACACGATACCACATCCCTTTATATTTTTAATAAAACTATAATTAATTTCCTTTTGAAGAAAGATGGATATTTCTTTTGAGTGTAAAAGTTATATAGTTGCTTGAATAATTTATTCCAGTATTTTTATAGGTTTTTCTTCATTTTTAGTTAAATTTGGTTCAATTTTCTTAAAAGTATACATGATCATCTTATGAATTTATAATAATATAAGAATAAAAGAGACATCAAATTTTCATTATTACTTCAAAAGAATGATAAAAAATATTTCACGATTTTAAGATTTATTGAACGTAGAATCTAATCAAAATATTTGCATCGAAATAAAAGAAAATCGTTCCTTTTATAATTTCTGTCAAAAATATGAAATTTTTCAACTTTTAATTTATTTAGGCTATGGAAAATTTTTAGTTAATAGATTCAGCGTAATGAACTGAAAATACTTTCAAATATTTCTATAATACCGATAAAACACAGCCTTATAATAACACTGTGTACTTTAATTCTGAAACTGATGTGACAAACTATTTAAATCAAATTATGATGTCAAACTTTATTGATTCAACTTAAAAATAACAAATGTAAAAAATTTATTATCAGATAATAAAATCTCAGATAAATTCCAGTTGTGAAAAATGTTTTTTATTTTTGATCTTCATAAAACCATGATTAGAAGGCCGACAATACATAGCTGATATTTACAAAAACATAATCATGATTATATAAATTGCAAAAGAGTGGAATATTTTGATTCTCACATTTATTTAAAGTTAAAAATCTAAGAAAGTATGATATAATAAATGATTAATTAAATATAACTAGAAATATCAAATATTTGTAATGTAAATTAACTAAATGAGAAAATAATTAATGATGATCTAAGAATGGACATTTAAATTGGTGTAACCAGCGTAGAAATAACTAATTGTGCTAATTCTCTAGATCATTAACTTTGAGAAATATTTTATGATAAGAAAGAGAAGATTTAGTGTTAAAATAAGAAATTTTAATGATTAAAATTCATTGTTAAATTGTAAAATTTATTGTTCTTTTTGCATTATCGAACTCATTTATTGATATTTTTCATCTTTTGAGTTTTATTTGCCACATAAACAAAATGAGAAACATACTATTCTCAAAGCCCTATTATTTTCATGATATTTTCTACGATACAGAAGATCAATCAATAGATCACACCAATAACATGTTTGTTTATTTTCACAAAAGAGGGTTGAGCAAAGATATATTAATAAAGTGAAA
Source organism: Neodontobutis hainanensis (assembly GCA_024349245.1). Classification (NCBI taxonomy): domain Eukaryota; kingdom Metazoa; phylum Chordata; class Actinopteri; order Gobiiformes; family Odontobutidae; genus Neodontobutis; species Neodontobutis hainanensis. The sequence goes on from JALDNG010001204.1 coordinate 68,755, forward strand.
ATGTTTTCTGCCTCAAGTTGGATCTGAGTTCTTGAATATCTTTTGGAAGTCTCAACTTAAACCTTTGAGACTTGGTTTATTTTATCTTTTCTTGTCAGATATTGAAGAGCTTAAACAAATTATCGATAGTTATTGATTAAATTTTAGGAAGTTGGCGAAAAATTATTAAATTATTTTTTCTATACTTTAGAGTGTCTAAGTTAGCCATGAGGCTCAACTGATTAAGGACTTTCTTAAAAATATAATTTCCAGTTCCTCAGAGATTAATGATAGAGTATAACTTAAAACGTTTTTAGAATCAAATTATAGATAGAAATCACAGTTGGTTACCTAGATTTCCTCATCCGACGGCTGAAATGGAAATAATCATTATTAGTAAGAAAATATTTTTCAGAATCGTTATGATCCTCTTGGGATCTTAGATATTCATCTTGTCATTTAATTGTTTTATTGTGTCGTGATAAAAATTTAGATTATAACAAATGCTAAAAATTATGTCTTTTGTCAATTTATTTTATTCTTAATTTCGAAATCCTATTTTTTGAGTTTTCCCGGTTGTGTCTTATTTTATTCAAAAGAGGTTTTTTTAATTTTGTTTGATTTTTATTCAGATTTAAGATACAATTTCTTGAATAAAAATTTTGAAACAACAAATTAGTTTCCTTGTATCCAATGAGTTAAAATGTTATAATCTTAGTTTCAGTGAAATGATCAGCAAAGCCATGTTTTTTTGAAGAATTATATCTGATGTTTTCAAATGATGAAGTGCTTGATGTGTTATTTTCGCCTATTTAGTTCGAAAACTATCATCAAAAGTATGAATGTGAAAATTTTTTTATCTTTGTTTGTTTGAACCATATCAAGACAAGTAATAATTTGAAGAAGATTTTCGACTATCTTTTGCAATTATATTTTCATTCTGTTTAGGCGAAATCACAATTGATCGATATATAATTGCAGATAAAACATTTATTTTCATGACATTCAATTGATTCGTCAATATTCTTGAATGTTGGTAATTAATAAGATTTTAGTTTTAATATTCAAAAGATTTAAACGAATATTCTGAACATTAAATCTTTAAAGATATAAAAATAGTTAAATTAATATTTTAAAGTTTAAAGGTTGATATAAACTATTATTCATTATTTTTCTATATTAACATTTATGAAATGGTTTTATTTTGATTCTTTTTATTTGCAACAAAACGATTTCTTACAAAAATTACTCTTACTGGTGTGCAACATGGATTTAATACTAATTTTAAGATAAATCGTGTTATCTAATGATTCATCACATTATTGAATTGTCAAGATTTTTAAATTTTTCTTAAATGAAAATTTATGTGCACATTGTTTATAATCAATTAAGATTTTGGAGTTATTCAGTTTTATTAAATGTCTCTAATTAAAATTATATTTATCTATGGCATTATAAATAGTTTAAGTATTATTAAAAATGTTTTAATCATAAAATTAAATTTAAGTTGTAGTTTCGCATGCAAAAATTATACTATTTTAAAATTATATACTTTCTAATTTTAGCATATATTTTGAATTTTTAGATATTCTGCGTAATATTTCTGCTTTCCGTATTTTCTTATTGTCATAAATTGCAATTTTTTAACTGGAAATATTGCAATTTTGAGTTTTCGCTTGATATAAATTTTAAAATTTTCTTTTATTTTATAAACTTTAGAAGAAGTTTTAACTTCGTATCTAAAGACGCGACTGGTTATATGTAATATTATACTAGATCACTGTTAATACTAGAGAGAATTCAAAAGTTTCCTTTCTTAGATTTTCAATTACAACATTTATGATAGTTTTTTATTTATTTTTCTTTAAGAAATATTCAGATTCAAATTAAATAAACGAATTAGACAATCTATTTTTTTATTGATGGAAATTTTGAAAACAGCGATGTCTTTAGAATATTATACTGACCAATATCTTTAAAAGTTTCGTTTTTAAAATTTTTCATTGTCAACTTAACGAAAAATTTATCAACAACATATAATTGTTTGCAGAGATTATATTAGACTCACTTTCATCATGAGTTTTTGAGTTATTGTGAAAATTTTTTAATAATGTCAACAAGAATTGCTTTTATTGGTTTTTACTAATTCCACAAAAATAATTTTTATTTACATATAAATTTTATATTAATTTATTTATTTTCATCCAACACGGCCATAATATATTTCGAAAACATTGTTGAACACTTTAGGATAAAATTAATTCTTTATATTTTATTTTATTTTGTATTAATACGTTTAATTGCTTGTTATGAAGATTTCCATCAAATTAAGACTGAAAATAAGTCAAAATTTATTTCAAGTAAATGAAAGACAAAATAGTTTTCCATAAGTTTAAAACAAACTTAAGTAGAATTTGATTTAAATGATTTAGTTCAAGCAGAGTAAAAAAAATATCGTTTATTCGTAAAAATCCAATTTAAATGGAAATAAATATTTAAGAAATGCTTTGAAAAACCTTTTTCATTCGAATTTTCATGATTTAAATATTGTTAAAAATAAAATCGAAATTGCCTATTTATGTGATATTTTATTCATATCTTATAATCAGATTATGTTCTATTTTTTATCGGAAAGGCTTGTTTAGTTCATCTATGAATATAACTAACCAAGATAGTATAGCACGCTTGTTCATCAGACATTTAAAATGTGTACAGATTCCACTTGAACTGGATTTAAAGGCTTTGGGCACGTCTTTAAACAATGATACTCAAGAACATTATATTAAAGTTTTGCCTCTTGCGAATTCACAATAAACTAAAACTCTGAAGGGTTTTTTCAATGTATGACCTCCTTATTATTTTGGTGTATAAATCTTTATTCAGGATTAAACTCATTCTTAAAAGAATCTGATGATATCAAATATTTATTAACTTAGCATATGTTAAAAAATTCACTGAGTAGAATATTTTATATCAATCTTTCCATCATTTAAACTTAATTCAACTGTATTCTTAAAAGTTATTGAGAGAGAAAATATTTAATTTTTATAAATATCAAATATTATATAATTATTTCATATGAATATGATGTAAAATTATGTCATCGATATGACTTTGATTTTTATGGATTATTATGTTTTATTTTATAAGCCACATTAAATTGATAGTATTTCCCCAAAACATTAAAATTTACTTATTCGTGTTGGAAAGAAGGAGAAATATACTTAAATAAGAATTAGTTGAATATAACAGGTGGGATAATTAAAATCTTACCACTATTAGGGTTCTTCGATATTTAGAAGCTAAATTCAAAAAATATATTTAAAAATATCTCTTTGGTTTGTCTTTATAAAAGGTGTTTTCCATAATAAATGGTTTATTTTAGTAAATAAGCGAAAGTAGAATTTTGTGTTTTTTCATCTGGCGTTGAGACTTTTTTTGGTAAATTAAAAATAATGTGTGATTTCCAGTAGAAAATATTTAAGCATGTATATTTAACCACTTAAAGACATTTTATTGAGATAAATAAACAAAAGTCTAAGATGTCAAATTTTCAACTTGGTTTACTTGCTGTAAACATCTTTGATATTTTTATTGCCATAAAATATAAATTCTGTTCTCTGAAACCTTAAGGATTACAAGTGAAGGTTAGGTTTACATCAAAGATTTTTTAAATATGATAAAAAACATCTGAGATGAGTCGGTCAATTTTCCCCTTTTTTTGGATGACAGAAGAAAAAGTTGAAAATTTTATCAACCATTTGTTTTAAGGATAAACAGAATATGTAGTATGAAAAATAAGTTATTCATAAAAACTTACTCTGTAAAAGTAGTAGCCATCATAAATAAAAATTTACGATGACTTTGAGATTCGACTTAAATTTTATTAGAAAATGATGTTATTTTTCAGATTTACCACTTCATGATAAACTTTCATGAAAGTTCATCTTGTTCCATTTCATAAATATAACTTATGCAGCATGCTATTATGACTTTGCAAAGGATATTATACACAATGATGATGAATTTTGAAAGAGCAGTTAATCTCGCTATTTGAGAGAAAGTATTTACTGGTTATACAGTACATTGAAGATGAACAAAAAGTAACAAAAATAATAAAATTATTAGCGCTTTCAATCGAGTGATGTCTTAAAAAATCTTATTATATGTTAGAAATTTCCGTTCACAGAATAAAGTTGAATTCTGTAATTCTCTGAAAAGTTGATTCAAATATGACGATTATTAAAACCTGAAACAAAATATATTTTCTGACAGATTTGTCCACATAAGGAACAAAAATTTATCATTGAAAGGTTGTCATAATTATTTGCTTAAATAATATATTTATTCATTTTCATTCAAAATATTGTTTTATCTTTAATTCGTTGTTCAATATGGCTAGTTTATTCACATATGGACATTAATTTTTTGATATTTTTTTAGTCAATAAATAATGAAAATTCCGTTAAAGATAGAGACTAATGAGATATCGAAAGATAGCGAAATTAATTGAAGCTTTCTGAAATATGCTAATGAAGAGAGTAGATTTCTCATTTTCAGTTTGATTGTAGTAAGATACACTCCTTATTCGCATCTAATTGATGTCGCGAAGATAAAGTTTCCCTTATGGAAATAAGAGACGGTGAGATTTTAGGTGAATCAAAGTTTATCACAACTCTATTGCAAGTATTTTCACTTCTGAAGGTGATTTAAAGGAAGAGTACGCTCAATAAAATTTAGAGAATGGGCTTATATGAAAATAAACTTTCTTCGATTGAAGCCTTTATATTTTTACCAAATCCATGCTATACAGACAAAAAGTAGAAATGTTGCGGTGTTCCTGTCAGTTCGAACTTACCACTTTTCTTCCTAATCATCCTGTATTTACGTTAATAAAATCTATTATATGTATGCCTTTGAATCAAAACTTTTCATTCTTGGAATTTTTAAACATTAACAAAACTTAAAAACCGAGGAATTTATTAGATTATCTCATATGTCACCATAATGCAGAAAAACATTTTCGACTCATAATTTAAATATCTAACTCATAGAAAATTGTCGTTTTTAATAAAAATCAGTTTTTAAGTTTCCACTAGATGACAAGAGCTCCATAAAATATTATAGACGCCTGAGATATATCGAATAAGCAGTTTTATATAGTTCAAACTCAAAGATTGTTTGATTAAAAATATTGATATTTTGATATTATTTAGCTATCTTGCATCACAGCATCACTAAATTTAATATTAACGTGTTACCGAGAAATTGTTTACCGGATAAATTGACTATGTTTCATTAGTTTAATAATAAGCTGCAACAATTTTCGTTTGTTGACAAATTTTACAATTTTTCAAAAAAGTTATGTATTTATTGTCCTAATTTTATTCATTTAGCAAAGGGATGAATATTTCTTGATAACTAATTTAAACAATGTTGTTTAGAAAAATTCCTGCAATTTTCTTGAACAAGATTAATTATTTTTGAGAATCAAAATCTCCAAAATTTAATTCAAAAATATGAACGAATCATATGTATTTTATGTTAACAGTCTTTAAATTATGTTTCAACCAAACTTTTTTTGTCACATTTTATTTTAAACATCTTTGAGTAAAATTAATAAATATTACTCTTTATTCTATTTTTCTCGTCATATTTTCATACTAAATTTAATTTATTATTTAATTATTTTAATTTTCATACGATATCCGAGAAGTGTTCTTCAGTATATTTCATATTAAATATTTTTATTTATTTTAAAAATGGCATGTTAAAAATACAAGGAACGTATGTTGTTTGGTGCAAATAATAGATGGCTGATATTCACTATTCCTAATGATAAGACGGCGTTTACTTTTAAGAACGAAATTAGGGCTTCCGGTTGTATGTGTGTAAGAATTTATTGATGTTTGGTTATTTAATAGAAATAAAGCATCTGAATATGGAAAAGTCAACAACAGAAAGAGAATGCAGTGTAAACAAGAAAATCAACTGATTCCGAATCTAGGAATACCTGAGGACACCAATTAGACAATATGAAGTCGCTGAATAAGATTATAACTTGTGCCTGATTATCTGGTTGAACATAAATTAGATTAAGTATCCTGGTACTACTTTCAATCATCACAGTTATTCATCTATATATTAAAGATATCGTAAATTTGTCTCAATACATAATGGTTCAAGACAATAATGATGTTACATTACATCATTTGTCTTTTTGTTTTTGCATGATGCTTGATGATCATTATATTCTTCTTTTATATGCAAATGATTGCTCATAAATGTATCAAAACCATTGTATTTCAAATTGATTAAAATGTATATCATATTTGATAGAGAGTTAAATTACACTGAATTTCACTCAGTGTTTTATTGAATATCTTTTCTAAATTGAGCATTCTCTCGATCACATAATATTTTGTAATAACAATTTCAACACATTAAATTTTAATGCATAGAATTAACCAAATACATAATTTCACACTATTAAATGATTCTTCATATTAAAATAGGGGAGTTGTGATACTTATTTTCGAACGTGTTGAGGATTACTTTCAAAAAATATTTTCTGTGCAAATAATTTTAGAGTTCATATCTCTGAAAAAATGAATAACTCAAACTTATCGTTCTAAGTTGACTTTAAAATTGACGGTTCATTTAAACACAGATAAATTTTGTAAATATTTAAAACTCTTTTTACAAGATACACGTTTTCGAGAACAATTTTCTGAGATTGATGAATAATACTGCGATATTTTAAATTTATAATTTCGAAAACACATGTTTTTGAGATTTTCCATTTTTATCGAAATGAAATTTTGTTTTTTATCAACTTTCACATGATATTTAAAATCACAGAAGAAACTTTCAACGAAGAGCTAAAATATCATTATTTTTAAATATAGAGTAAAATAAAGCAAATATAAAATTTAATTATAATTTTCAGACACACTATTAAAATACGTCTGATTTATTGAATCTACGGATTTGTCTTTTATTATGATAGATATCTTTACTTTCGTAAAATTAATGTACATCATAGATGTTATAATAATTTTAATAACTTTTCATTAATTATACTAGATTTATTCTCACTTTATTTTATTTTGAGTAAAACAATTTATATGTTCGAATAAATATTTAAATATCACTTTTTTTGTTTACTAAAGAAGAATCAGCAACATCAAATACAACTCGTATGTCTCAATGAACTAATGCAGCAGGATGTAAGGTCTCCCCAGTTAATGGAATATCGAGTTTGAGTTTTGCACTTTTCAACACAGTTCTTGTATTAGGAGTAGGGTGCCGAACAGGGTTAAGCAACTTAATGTAAAACTGGTTAAGAGAGCCACGATAAAAGATTTAAAATTAACTAAAACATCCTTCGATGGGTGCTTGGATATGTTTGAGTCGTATTTGCCTCAAATAAATACACAACTAATGAGAATAAAGAATTAAAAAAAACTTTGAGTTAATGAGTAAATAAAACGAGTCGATAATTAGTAAATGAATGTTTTTCGGTTTGTATTTTAAAATTAAATTTGACTCCTATATCGAACACATCAAAAAAGCAATAATATTAGTTTTTCACAAACATTTAATTTGCATATATTTTATGAAAAAGATTGATATTCGAGTTTTTTGTCATGAAAGAATCATTCTAAGGTACATATAAATTAAAAAATATTAAATTTGAATCACATATTTTAATTTTTGTGATGAAGATAAAATGTGATTTTTAAATATCTTTATGTATCCGAAATGAAACTAAAAATCGCAAAAATTATGTAAATTAATCATTTATCAAACAGAAAATTTTAATTTTATTATAAAGATGGTCATCGCTGAGGTTAACAATGATATATAAACATTCACGAGTTTATTTTAAAGTTAAAAAAAATCTTTTCTTTAGGTTTAGATAAGTTGCATTTTCAATCTCTTTATTAATTTCATTAATAATTTATAGAATGCGAATAATTTTTACTGTAGCTGACAAAATTTTATAAAATCATTGTTTATCACAAAAAGTTAAATTTAACTTTTGGTAGATCAAATTTATGATGTGTAAATTTGATGTTTTAACTTTATATTCCTGAGAAATTTACAAGAAAACTTAATTTAACAAATATTTATGAAATGTTTGTTTGAATTTTCAAATCTTAAATATTTATAAATTAATAAAGACATGTTTAGTGGATTTCTTAAATTTGAGGAATCATCAACATAAAATGTTATCAATTATAACACGTCATAAATTTTAAAATGAAAACAACATTAACGATTTGTTTTGCTTATTTATTCCTTCGTTTGTACATCAATGAGATAATTTTTTTTAGAAATAACTAAACTTTTAATTAAATTTTGGACTCAATGTTTTATTTCAATGAAAGACTCATTGTATTTTTATCAATATATAAAGCTTAATGAATAAAACCATTCGATTTTGCGAAGATCTGCAATTAAATATGACGTTGTAAATGCTCCTGTAAATATATTTTGCCTTATTTGATATAATTGATCATAAAATGATCATTTCTCCAAAGCAAGATGAAAAAATGCAAATAAATATGCAAGATTTTTTGGCAGATTCTTAAGGTGTCTCCACCGTGATAGAATTATTTTATGGTATTTCTCTACGTTAAACTTATCAAGATAGATTGCCATCTTAAAGCCGCAATAAAAACCAAATCAGTTCTTTTTTATTTTAGTTCAAAAGGAATAATTCACACACACGAAAACAGTGTCTTTACTCTAAATTTTACATCAAGGTCAAGAATTGCTGGGAAAACCAAAAGAGGCTTTCCAGATTATTTCATGTTTAAAGGCCATCAAAATACTATTTTTATTCACTAAATGGTAAGATAATCTTAAAAGAACCTCAATCTGAGACAAAAACACTGTCTTAAGAAAACTTTGATGCAGTTTGAAGAATTTGCATGCCCAGTTTGATAATTTTCTTACAAATAAAAAGAGATTGAATTTAGAATCTAAATATTTAGAAATGAGTATTATACCACAAGGTTTAACAATGTTAAATGAAGGCATAATCTTTTAACCTTATGATCGAGGATCGAACAAGTGTCAAAATATATATTTGACTAACTTCGAACATTGATGACGATAATTATATAAGTTTACAGTTGTGTAAAATGTATAAATTTCCAACAAAACATAAAATTAAAAAAATTGATTATGAAAATGTTTTAGAAATTTAAACTCTATCTTCTTTGATGTGCATGAAAATAGATTATGAGGAGTGTTTTGAAAGATTTTAGTCTTTTGGCTAATAATAAAATCAATATACTTATTATGAACAATAAAATAGTTCGCATAATACCTCGAAATCCGATAGATATTTTCGAGAATTCTCAGAGGCTCTTCAGATATTCATTGAAAACAAGTAAATTTCCAAAAACTAAAAATATTCTGGTTCAAAGGGTTTTAAAATGATGGGCTCGATCTAATGTCAAATGTAAGTCATAAAACCTTTCTAGATAAATCATTTTGATTTTATAGATATGCCAAACCGTTTTTTCTTACAGTACAAAGTGTACTCGGTGTGGAATACTCATTGAACTTTTGATTCTTCAAAAATATAAAATAATTAATATGACAATCTGAATTTACTATGCAAAAGATCATAGTATAAGACAATAATCAGAACTCGTGTCTTTGAAAAATTCAAAGAACTGTGTCCAATAAATTCTTAAGATACATTAATTTATTATTCTTCAAAGAAAATATGTTAATTCTTTGTAAAGATTATTTTGGATGTTTAAATTTATTTTTTGGATATTTAACTGTTTTATATAAGTAAGTTCAAGTAAATTGATATTTAATCATGTTTCGTTTGTTTAATGAGAACTCTAAGGCAATTAACTTTATAATTTTTGAATATTTTTCAATTTTTGTCAATATGATTTTGGGATTTATTTTTTTCAATAAGCTAAAAATTCTTTAAATAAGTTAAAATATTACCAATTGTAAGAATTATTTAATTTTATTATTGATGAACGATTATTTTGTTTGTCTCTTACTTATCACTATCCGGTTGCATTGAGATATCAAAATTATATTTAGCTACTGAATTATCAGTTAAAGAGAAAAAATATACAATATTTTTTAATCTTTGGTAAAACATAATTATGTTCCGAAAACACGTTTTCAAAAAGATGCAAAGCTCTGTCCCATTTTTAGTTATCGGTTAGATGGTAGTTTTGAAGTGATTTTTTTATAAATCTTCCATGAACCAATTAATAAGGTAAAATTTATCAAAAGGTAGCTAGTTTTGAAAACATTTTTCTAAATTATAATAGAAGTCTATAATTTCGAGATCTATTATTCATAAATTCTGTCTTTATAGATATTTCTTCATCAAAATATCTTACATATAACCCAATTTAATAATTTTATGTTTCACATATTATAAAACGTTATACCTTTGAATTATTATTCTTTATATTCATGAATTTTTTTTATTAGATTTCCAACAAATCTATATTTACTTTTTCAGAAAGAAAATATAAAGGAGAAAGTACATGCTTTTGGTCTGAGTCATCAACACTTTACGGTTAAAATAATCAATATTTTTACTTTGATATTTGAAATAAACATTACCTGTCAGTAGATAGCAAATCTGATTGTCGACATCAACTTGATTTGAATTTTCACATCAAAATATTAAATTTTATAAACTCAAATTTCTATTTAATTTTTTCGTATTTTTAAAGTTATATGGCTTTTTTTAATTATTTAAAATTAAGAAATTGTATTTGACAAATTTTTGTTTGTTGTTAAATATTGAAATGATTTTTACTGGTTAAAAACTAACAGGTAGTAATGTAGTTATGATGACATGGAATACATATTAATATGTTAAAACATGTTTCAAAATCAAAAAAATGAAATTTGTGATAAATAATTTGTTTTTACCACGAACTATACAATTAAAAATAATGAATCATTTATTAATTGAGAATAAATTTTGGGCACTTTCGATTTTTACCATAATTACATTTGTAGATATAACTCAAAATTGATTATTTTGTAAAATACTTGATAAATATTAACAATTTCAATCACAAAGAAGTCAAGAATAATATTTTTAAAAATAAACAACTTTATAAATATACAGAAATTAAAAACTCTATTTTCACTTTCTTTAATGTGACCACAAATATTTTAGATATCTAGTTCAAATTAAATTTCATTATTATTAATTTAAAACATAAAAATTAATTTTACTCCTACTTTGTACTTTCAAAAATCAATCTTAACGATTATTTGATTCAACACATTTTTAAAAATTTTATTTTTGAAGAATTGTTTGTTTGATTTTAGTTTCAAGAAATATCAAAGTCAAATGTATGTCTGACTTCTTGAAACACATTAGAAATAAAAAAATATCTCAGGCTGATAAAAATTCATGTTTTCTTAATATTATTATCAATTTTTGATATATTTTTACTTCGATTTCTCGGTTAGTTTTTATTCTTCCTTGAAGATTGAATGTATTTTAAAAATGAAAATATTTTTTAAATTGTATTTTGAGGAAAATTTCAATCTATTATCCATAAATTAAGCTATATAACGCTTTAAAAATAAAAATATATAAAATAATGTGAAAGAATGAGATGAATTTTCAGAGTTCGTCAACATTTTCAAAATTTTGATGTGAGTTGCACGTCACCTCTTGTACAATACAAATATCGTTGATATTAAAATGAGTAAAAATAACGAAATTGAGAGAATTTAAACAAATGTTTTAAATTTTAATCATAGATGATAATTTTTATCATTATGCTGATTTGTAAGAATATAGTCAAGCAACAGTAACGTAAAATAAAATTAATATATTTAAAAATATTCAAAATTTAAATATGATAAAAATGTTAATTCAGATAAATTTATGATTAATATCTCTTAGAAATCTTTAAAATTATCCAAAGTTAATTTTTGTAGAAAATCTGAAACTGGTGAATTTCATATCGAAAAATCATAAAACGATCGTTCGAAAGTGTTTATAAATTTAAAACAAAAAATTGAAAATATATTTCGATCTTAAAATTATTTAAAAATCGTGTTAAATATATTGAAAATTTTTAATCACAAAATAATAGAACGTATAATCTAGTAATATATTTAAAAACCAAGTTTTTATAAGAAGTGAATAAAGTTTTTATATTTGCAATTTTAGACAACAATATAAAAAATATAAATAATCTAGAATACGTAAAGATGGGTTTGAAATTTTAAGTCGAAGCAGCATTCCTTTATGTAACGCAGACGAGTTTTCGAGAATCATTGTCAGATTAAAACCTACAGATTCAATAAAAACGCAATATTAAAGTTTGATTATAAAATTATTTTACCTTGCAGGGTGTTCAGAAATATAAATTCATACGTAAATTATTATATGTTCTATAATATAAGCAAAAACTCCATATACTGTTAATATCTTATATTACAGAGTATTTTTTTTGAAAATTATTTAATTTAACATAAAATCATAAAATATTTATTCTGCTTTAAAATCTAATATTTTCATGAGTTCGTCGACAAAACCTAGGACTAAAAATATCATTTCAATTTTCTTTATTGCCGTGCAGTAAAATTAGACAGTTGAATCTTAAAAAATAAGCGCAAATAACGTTTATTCGAATTCATTACCACAACAAATAGTCAGCACAATATTAAAAATACTTTGCACTTACATTAGTAATATGTTTTTATGTTTATATTAATTAAATAAAACCAGTTAGATTTAATATTATGAGTTAATTTCATAATAAAACAACTTACTGCTATTTACACGATGTGTATTTTCAGATAAAAGATTGACCGGTAACAGTTTCATTTTTTGGATCTTGACATGTGTACTATTCTTTAATTCAAGATGCATTGTTTAAATTTTGATTAGTAAAACAAGAATATGACCAAAGACACTTCAACGGACAAGAAAAAATGATATAAATGAGCACATTAAACCTCCGATCGCATGATCATACAAATAAATATCTCAAAACGAGTTTGACAAAAAGGAACAGGCGCTTCCTATGGAGTATTAATTACGTTTAATTAAAAGCAAACGAATCTCGAGGCTTACCTTGAGCCGAGAAATATGGTTTAAAAATTGGTTCAAATGTAGACTGTTGTAGATCTCATCATGCCACATACAGCACCTTTTAGTATTTAAATTAAAATTATATATTTATGTATAATTTTCATTTTTTATTTATGTTTCTTTTCATTTTCAAAGATGACATATAAATAATGATAAATCAACAGAATAAATTTTACATAGACTTATGACATTTCGGACCATGATATATTTCGAGTTGTGATTTTACATTCTTTCTCGTTTTGAGAGATCGATTTGTCAAACACGCTTTGGATGGGTTCAATATTTATCGATGCTCATCCTGAGTGCGGAAAAAGGAGGTCTTGAAAAGAGAGGAGCGTAAACAGAGTTTTAAACTTATTTTGAATTATTATTTATATCTTCTCATTTTTCTTTAAAAAATGATGAAACTACGTAACTTTAGAGAGAATAGATAACAAAGAGGTATGGTTCATCTTATAGGCTAAGAAGATGATGAGGTTTTTAAGTAGAAGTCATTCAACGGTATCCTAACCCTTGTTTTATCCTTTTGAGAAAGATACCGCATGTGAATTAGGCCCTTGGGATACAAAACCTTCAAATTACACCTTAAACTATTGTCGTAAATATACGAATACATCTATTAATTTGCCTTGGTAGGTTTAAGTTATCCTCAACAAATATCTCCTAATTTATATCATATAATATTCAAATAATGTTACAATGTCTTTTTAAATTGAAATTCTTTGATGTTATAAATAATAAAATTACTTAGTTATCAAAATAATGATTAAAGCTAAAAGCTATTAGAACATCAATATTTTTATATTTGTAATATATTGGAAGAGACTTTGTGTTTTTAAACTTATTTTTTGCCTAGTTTTATTTTAATATCATTCTTGATCATAATAAACTCGTATATACCAAATAACAACTCATTTCAAACTCAATTCAATTCAGATTTAAATACTGTCTCATTTTATTGACGGATTTCTCCTCTTACTGAGTTTAACGTTTCCTAAAATGTTTTTCAAATAATATATTGAACAAAAAATCAATCTTTAAATGAATATCTTGATTCGTATTTTAATAACCCTTTTGTTGATTAAGTATGAGTATTCAAAAAGAAGTTTTATTTTTCATTTAAAAACATTTCTTTTTCCATTCCCATAAATATGAAACAAGTTTAATAAAGAGTGTAATATAATAATAACGACTAATCAGGAACTCTTCTTTGTATAAGTTTCAAATTTTTGTAACAGAAAACATATTATTTATTTTCTTCAAATGAAAATAAATTTCTCTCCATATTGACAAATTTTAACAGGAATCAAGCTTAAAATCATCTAATTTGTAGTTTGTACATTTATCTATTTCTGGTATTACTGATCTTAGCAATTCGAATTAAAAAAGAATTTCTAGAAAGATCTAGAAAAATATTCTAAGTTCGCAAAAAATATCAAAATAATTTTCACGTCGATCCTTAACCATTTGTGTCTTTAATTCTCAATTCAAAAGCTATTGTCTTATGATTGAGCTTTATTTTGAGTTTCTATCTTGATGCTTCTGGATTTTACGAATATCAAAACTTAGCATGTAATGAGGAGTACGATTTTTGAACTAAAAAGTAAATATGAGTGAACTTTCCAAAATATTACAATTCATAATATCATTCTCTCAGATGGAACCCTTAAAATACTTTCCTGTATGAATCACACCAAGAATAACTTCATTCAAAGTAAAAAGTCAGATTTTATCTGTTTAAAATAGAATAAATTAATTTTTGAATAAAATTTTTCTGAATAATCAATAAATTCTTCCAAAGGTCTTAAACAAAATACAGCAAGAATTAAAGTAAATTATATCCATCACAATATCAAATGACGAAATATTAAAAAAAAAAACACACATGCAAATAATATGATTGCATGAACATAAATTTATGCTTTTATTTGTTCGGCTTGGAAACCTGTCGAAAAAAACTCAAATCGTATGAATATTAAAACTAACTAATTTTATATCAACAAATAGTTTATATCCTTAATTTTGCCCTCTCAACCAAATCTTTTGAGGTTAAATTTATTAAATCGAACTAGAAGAGGAATCTTAGCATTGGTTATACCAAATTCAGGTGTTTCAATACTAGATAACCCAAAGTTTAGATTGTTTCGAAATTAAATCTACTTTTTTATGCATCGTTTAAGAAATTGACACTTAATAAAACCATCAGGTGAAGCAAAAAGTCAAATTAAATGGAAAAATACATGTAACTGACCACCTTTATCAAATTGAAACATTCTGTTTTTAAAACATAAAAGTGTTCAACTTTATGAATAAAGCGAGCTCGCAGCTGGCCTTTATAATCCTAAAATATATTTTTGAAACATCGTAAAAGTTATTGTTTTTTTGAATAAATGATTATTGCACTTGTTTTGGTCAACTTAGTTTAGAAATTAATTTTTTCTAAATGGTCAACAGATATCAGGTTCACTGACCCACATAACGTCAAAAGAAATACCATAGGTGAGAAACCATTCAAGATCTGACCACTAAATTTCTAGTGTCTCAACAAACCAAAATCTAAAATATGATTGATGAAATAATTAATTTTTAAATTATTTAACCAGTAAAATTTAATTTTTATCCCTATTCTAAAAAATGTGGATAAAGTTTTCGTCGATTATCGCCAAATAAATTCCGACCTATATCGATCAATTTTCAATGATTTTCTAAATATACGCTTCTATGGAATATACTATTAATAGTGGATCTCTTAAGTTGGTAGTGGCCATTCTTCCTTAGTTTCAAGAAAATGATCTGAAGGTTAATTGCCATAGAACATGGTAATTGCTAAAACTTTAAATGTCTTGTCTCCTGATCGAAGTAATTCTCATTTATTCAAATGTTTAATTTAATCAAAAATTCAGTTAATATCGACTTTATTGTTATACTTTAAGCAAATTCTTTGAACAACGTGATCAAATTGAATAAATGTGTTAAGAAATCTCAACAGTGTGGCAAAAAATAAAATAATCTAAATGCAGCGTATATATTGTGAAATAAAATTACCTTGGTTTCAAGTTTCTGAAAAAGGTTATAAAAGTATAATTATGTGGAAAGAAACTGAAAACATAAAATGCTCTCACAATTCCTGTGATCTGGTGGTTTCTTTAAGATATTTATCCAAAACTTCAATCTGTCGCAGTTCTGCTTTCAGACTAACAAATAAAACAGTTTAAGGTATCTTAAATCAATCCTGCCATAAATCTGAAAATTAACTGAGAAAGAATTCTTTTAATCACTACATTTATATCTTAAGTGAAAAGCAACGAAATTGAAATAAAATTCGACCTATTTGACTACGCAATAGAACCCATTCTTTTTTTCATAGTATTGATAGCGTCAAAGAGTAAACAATTTAGCTTATCTAATCAAACCAGTTGATTATAAATATTTAAATTTGAAGGAAACATTTTTTATTACCTAGATTAAAAATGCAGATATTTCTATGGAAGCATATTTTATGGATTGCCTGATAATTACTCATCCACAACTTTATCATCTTAAAAAGGCAAATCTTAAAGAATAAAAAGACAGATTTTGTATTTTTAAGGAGTCGATTTTGATTTTATGTTTCTGATGAATAAAATATAGGGCAGACTGTCTCTTAATACCATTGTTTTCATTATAATTCCAATCAACAACAAATTTATTGAACATAAATGAATAATAATAAAATATTTAATGTTAAAATCGTTGAAATTCAAATTAAAATACGAATTTGAAGAAAATATATTTTTGTCGAGTATCAACA
The DNA here is from genome assembly GCA_024349245.1 of Neodontobutis hainanensis. Taxonomy (NCBI): domain Eukaryota; kingdom Metazoa; phylum Chordata; class Actinopteri; order Gobiiformes; family Odontobutidae; genus Neodontobutis; species Neodontobutis hainanensis. The sequence continues at coordinate 85,650 of JALDNG010001204.1, forward strand.
AAAAATTTTCAAGTTATTATTTTACAAATACTAGAATAGGATAGCTTCATATATCTTTAGCAAAAATACAGATACCAGTTAATGATACCTATCGTTTATATTTTTTATCCTATACATGCATCGAAAAATCTTATAAGCTATCGATTAGATAACAATGTGTCAAACAATGATAATAAATGTTGATAGCTGAATATCACAATACAAATCACGTGAATAAAAAAATCAAAGGAATGATTTGCGTAGATTTTCCAAAAGAGAAATTTGATATGTTGATTCTTTTGGGTCATGCTATGAAAATGAAAAGCAATATGTACATATTTGTATTTATCAGACTCCGTGAAATAATTTAACCATTATTTGGACAAGCAAACAACCTTTATATCAGCTTCTCTATCATAATGTAAGGATACTCAACAGATTCAGTGTTCCAGATAGAATCGTATGCAATACGTCTTTTATTTCGAATAGTGAATCCTTCAAATTTTATGATACTCACTCGCATAAAAATTCAATACAACCTTTTACTATCTGTCCGAAAGTGGTAAAATGGAACGCGAAAATCGAAAAATAAACGTAATTATGAGACATTTAGCTAACGCGTATCAAACAATGTATTTTGAAAATGAGCTTTACTGAGTTAATTTAGGAATTCATATGCCAGGACTTTAATACACTACATTTAGCACATAGGAACGCACATTTTTTGATTATGAAACACCTTGCAGAAATGAAAAAGCGAATGATTTTTTTGAAAAATTACAGGAAAATGAATACATGCTCAATATTATATTTACATTATTTAAAAGATGTCTGGATTAAGCAGAAAACAACATAACTTAAGCTCAAAGTTAATACAAAAATGTTTACAAACTTAAAATAAAATTTGAGAACGAGTTCTTGTCAAAAAATATCAAATGAACAATCAGAATATTATTCGAAAAACCTTTAAATATATTTGTATCAAACTATCTTGTGTATAAATTTAGGATGTCTCTAAGATTTCACAAAGCGTCATAACATTAATGATGACCGAAGAAAAGATGATGCTTACTCAAGAACAGATCCCTTTAATGCAAGGACATTTTGAAGGATAATTACAGAGTGGGGTTTTTAGTGGGTGCAATTCACATAAAATCTGAAACCGGTGAACCCTGATGGAGGGGAGAATCTAATTGGCCAGAAACTTGATTGAAAAGTTTTATAGGAAAAACTAAATATGTTTGAACTCTCTTAGGAAATGTTTATTCGTGTTTATTTCATCCTTTGCAACAAGTATAAGGTCAAGTTCTAAAATCACTGAAAAATAAAGTTTTCAAAAACTTTAGCATTCTATTTCATCAGAGTGGTAAATTTATTTTAAAAGTACACTGATTTAAAATTTTTGTATCAAGAAAATAAATCCGTCCTGGTTACTTAGATACAGTGTAAACATTTCTAGATTAATGAAATTCTTATATATTTTAGTCACATCCTGTTTTGATTGAAATATTAATCGCATGTTTTTTATGAATTAACAGACTGTCATTGCGTTAGAAGCGATTATGGTCTTGTGAGTTCATTCTTCATAATTTACCCATAGAAAACGAAATTTGGGAATATTTTTTTATTAAATTTAGAATTTGAGTTAAAGTTATAAAAGATTATTTTTAGATAAAATGCATTTAATTTGAGATTGCGTCATTAAAGAAAAATGCATATGTGTAGGCTTACAAGTTAATTCCTGTCTTTATGGTTTTTAACCTGTTTGAAGCTTATCTTCCAAAAGGGCATTCGTTTTCAGGCAAATCTAGTTTCGGTTGGTATGAGATATATCATGAATAAAAAGCCCAAACTATCCTCTGCTATGAGAAGTAGACATACCTTTTTGAAACAGGAAGTTTTCAACAAAGATTCATTGAATTAAAACAATTCGTCGAGACAAATGAAAGACTTTTATATATGTTTGAACAAATCCTATTAGGTTTATTATTGAAATTGAAAATATAATGTTTCCGGTATAACTTTATGACATTAGTTTCTTTTTTTGTAAATATTTTAGCCTTTTATTTTTTCGTATTAAAGAAAATTATGGTAGTATGCTGAATTTTTCAAATTTCTGCTTATGAATTTTTACTGATTAAAATGCGCATTCTTGGTTGTATTTTGAGGGCTCGGATATTTATTTTCAAATGATAATCGAACAAAAAAATTGAGAAATAGATGAAACAGAATACTATATATGTAGTCCAGCTATTCCAGAAAAATGTAAGGCTCTCATAACTATTAAAAACTCGATTGAAAAAGCCAAAAGAATTCATTCGTGCAATTGAACGAAATCGATTTATCAAGCGTTCAGAACTGTGGAGTTACATATGAAGCGTTCGTGGAGAATTTTATCAATGAGAAGGCGCCCTAAGTTTTTCTTTGTCAAAATAATATTTACCAAGACATACTTAAAGCATTAAACGCAGAATATTTAAATAAAAATTTTCTTTAACTATAAGAGAGAAATTAAAAGAGAGTTAGAGAAATACGAAGAGTTTTAGAGTTAAGTAGTTGATATTACGTCATTTCTCCTCCAGGCTGTTATAGAGAAAATGGAAACCCTTTTTAAGATGATTGTGGTTTTGGAATATTGAAAATGAATATCAAACACTCATGATTTTGGCAAAAACGAAGTATTGTAACTCCTTCGTTACATCTCTTACTTTTTAATAGATAGCACTTTTAAATCGACACCAAAACCATTTTCCAAATTTTTACTTATCATACATTCGATTATGGATTCGTTTTTTGTTCCATGTGTTCTTGCACCAATGACGAGAAAATACAAGGACCAATATTCAGTCGTTCTACACGAGGTTATTTTGTATTCGAATTTTTAAGGATGCCAAAGTTCATCACATGTGAAAATGAAATGGGTTTTATATAATCACTGAAATATGAATTCCCAGACGTTGCTATCATATGACGTTATTTTCACTTGGTAAAGATGATTAAAAAAATTTGAAAATTTTAAAATAAAGATAGAAAACGTTTTTACAATATTTGAAAAAATAGAATTACTTATCCTTGTTCTCTTTACAGAGATAGATATGGCGGTTGTTTACATAGAAGGTCTTATTTCGAACCATCATAAACATGATGCTTTTTAGAAGTATTTTAAAACTACATTGATAAAGAAATTTGGATCTGAAACCTCAAACTACGAAAATAAAATATCTTATGATATTTTTGAGGGAAGAACTAAACAACCCATAAGAATGATTTAACAGGCGACTAAATTGAGCACTTTTCAACACCCTATCCCAATCTTGCAGCATTTGTGAAACTATCTGAAAAGAATTTTAGTATTAACGAAAACAATATGAATATCAGACAAAATTCTTCAGAAATACGATTGTCTATATCATGCTAACAACATACACCATGTACTGGATGAATTTAATAATTTCAGAAATTGAATTTCTTTATTTAGATATTTTAATTTTTTGAGTATGTGCACTTTCAATTATAAAAATGCGTAAAATTTTTCATGATTCCAAAATTATCAGAAACTTAAACACTGAAGGAATATGCAACTCCTAATCTTTTGTTTTTTTGAGAACAAAAATTCAAAACAATTCCATTAAATAAATGTAGGTTTACCATTTTCCGCCTACATTGCTATGTATGAAACAAGAATGATTTAGACTAAAAACGATTTTTACGATTAACATACATCACACCTCCATCATTATGTTTGGACTTTCCCAGATCTTCTGCTATACGGCTTGACTTCTTACAGGGCCTTTATTGTCAAATGATCCATCCCCGGAAGGTATATAGCTCATATCTGTTTTCTCTCCGCCAGAGATGAACTCTTCTGGTTCATGAATGATTGGCCCGTTTGTTTC
>JALDNG010001205.1:0-65731 GCA_024349245.1 Neodontobutis hainanensis
TGAGTTGTTTACTTTTGACAAAGCGAAAACCCAGCAGGGCATCTGACCTAGCCTAAGTACACTTGACCATTTGACCTAACGCTGGGAAAAACTCTTTGTCCACCCCTTGCCCCAAGGCGGCGTCAACACACAAACATCAAGCATCAACTTTATGTAATCACTTCAACTGAATCTCAAACACATTTAAAATCAAAGACAAAAATGATTATACAGGATATGTTTACAATCCAATGGGACTCCACAGAGTCATGCACTGATTCTTTAAAATCAAATTCGTAAAAGTCCATAAATCAAAACACAGTGTCACTCCAAAATAAAGTAGAAAAATATGCCAGAGTTTAAGCTGGTCGCCCCATCGGACTCAAGATCTCCGGCCTGTCCCTGTCACAGAAATAAAGACACATGGAGTGAGACTTATGCACATTCTTAATGATTAAAATCAATTCTCTTAAGCATCATAACTTCAATGAACCATACGGCCCTTAGGACTGTAGTATGATCCGTCCTGGAGCTGTTGTCCCGTTGGTGTTCATGCAAACGTTAACGTCCCTCAGATATCAAAGTCTGCATCTGAGGTCAAAGCCTCGACCACAGTCGTTGGGCAGGTGCATGTCCAGGAATATTGACCCAGCAATGGCCACATCCATCAATCTCACCAACAAGCTCCGGATACATGGAAATCAACACAAACAAAAGTTATAAGACATGGAAGACATGGAAGTACATCTCAATACATAATTAAAGTCTCAGTCACTTTTCCAAATATTTTGTAATTATTTTTTAAAACCAGGTCAAAATCAATTAATCTATTCCAGAATCCTCTGCCAATTCTTCTGCAGAGTGTGAAGCTCTTTCTTAAAAGCTTTAGTTATGCTGTTAACTAGACCTGTGTTACTTTGGATGAAATCCTGTTGTAGATCTCACCTTTTCAGCTCAAATCATGCTCAGTGCTATTTGTTCTGTCCAGTCCTTGGAGCAGGTCCAACTCATCTGCAGTTTTAATTCACAGTTACATTATTTCTTGTGCAATTCATAAACCTTTGTTGGTTATAACTCTAATTAATTTAATCCACATTTGCATAAATTGTCTCAAATGTAAGATTCTAATTTCAATGCTAATTGAATTTTAGCCTTATTCATTAAGGACACCTTGAAGGACCCCTGTTGTCGATGTAAATGGGGCTCTCAAATAAACCTAAAGGAACTGCTGTTTGGTTCCTAAGGTGTGAGTTTGTCCTCACGAGGTTTTCCGTCACATTGTATGTGAACAAATAAAATGAGGATCCTTTAAGGACGCATGTTTCCGGTCAGCAGGCAATGCTGGTCTAATGGTCTTACTTTCACAAAACCTCCAGACTTCTGCTCTGCACTGCACCTGTCCCTGATCTCTCAGTTTGTCAGGTTCAGAGTGATGTTACAGGACGTCCTGTCACTGGCCCTGCTCACAGGTGTACTCCAGGTGTACCCCAAGATGACTATAAGTTCAAAGAACCATGTTAATATTAGCTCTTACTTGTGGCTATATTAATTGTCAAATCCTCCCTTCTAAGCCGGTACCTTCTGTGGTTGGCTTCCATCAAAACAAAATACAAACCAACAAATCAAACGTTCTCTGACATTTTTAGACCCATAGAAAGTGCCCTTCAGGCTTTCGTCCAAACGAAACCATACAAGCTCTTAAAATGATCAAACCATAAAAATGAAACACAGATAAACCCTGTTTCCACAGATATGTTCTGCTGGAAATCTACTTTAATCTGAAAGGTTTGGCTCAATCAGACCAAACAGTGCTTCTCCAGAACGGTCCTGTCAACTTTCTTTCTTTATTTATTTTTATTTAAACTCTTTTACTGTATTAACACATCCCTACATTACTCTTTTACACACATCACCTTCACTTTAATACAGTTTTAATACAGTAGTTTAAATCTTCTTCTCCTTCTCTTTTTTGAGACCTGGAAACTCATGGCTCAAAACAAAAATAAAAAAAATAATAAACATAAAATCATAAAATGAAAGGCCAGTGCCATTGATCATTTAAAAATTTCAGTCTATCAATTATCATTTCTAATTATTCATCTTCTTTATGTTTTCCAAACAGCATCACTGTTGTTTCTGTTATATTTGAACTTCATTTTGTTTAGTTCAGTTTTAATTTTAGTTATCATTAGTTGTAGGTCTTTACCTGTAACTGTAAGTAGTATCATCTGCAATCATAGTAATATTTTTAAAATAGATCAGCACCAGTTTCTCATGATCTATCGTTACAGAATTTTTAGCCAAAGACTTTAAATTCTCAATCTAATTAGAAAATCCTCAGAATATTATTCAATCACTTCAAATTAATTCCTTTAGAAATAAAATCCTCAAAAACAAAACTCTTCCCTCCCTTGGGGAGTTAACCTTGTAACAGGACAGCCTCCTTCAGCTGCTCAAACACCTCTCTCTCTCTCCTCCAAAACTCCTCACCATGTGACTGTCGTTTAAAAGAAAGACTTTTCATAAAATTAAGTAAGTTCTGTGTTAATTTCTCTGCATTTACCCTTTATAATAACAATTCTTCAGGGGTTTGTTTAGTCTAGAATTGTTCCACATTGTCTCTGTAAAACTCAGTCTCAACGCCAGGTGTTCAATAAATAAAACAAACCACATCTCTTCATTTATTCACATTCACCACCATTGAACTTAGTAATAGTTAGTAATGTTAATTTAAAACCTGCAAAGATTAAACCTCTTAAAATTTTAATCTTTAGTTTCCAAACATTTCACTCAGTGTTTTCCATAAACACCTCCAAAGTTCAACCAAAAATATTATTCAATTCTGTTCAAAAGGACAGACTCTTGTGTTAGTCTCTTCCAACCTTAAATCAGATTCATCAAAAACTTTTTTTCTCTTTAAATCACTTCAAGCAGTTATTAAACCCAGTGAGCACTTTGTCTTATGCTTTAACACTTTAACTTAAACTTTTCAAATAAACCACCTCCAATCCTTCAAGATTGTTTAGATAGTTTTAACTTAGGTAAGTTTTCAATTCCCAGTTTACAAAATGACCTTGCAGTTTAAAACTTTACTGTAAAGATGACTCCTTTTAGCATCTATTATTTAGTTTTAGATATATACCTTTATTAGAAATTACCATTTCAAAAACCCATTGGTTATTATTTATTCTGTCTTCATTTCAGTTTCTCTACTTACTTAGACAATATTTTCTCAAACAATACTCAAACCTCAGTTGTCGTTTAGTTTTCTGATTCTAAAAACAACAAATTGGTCGTACCAAAAAAAAAATTAAATTACATCCCAAGGTGGACTATATTTTTCCCACAGACCTTTCAGAAGGTCAAACTGTTTCCTAAATAAGTCTCCTAGACCTTGAATCGGATGTAAAGGCTCCCACAAAATGACCGTGGAGCCAACATCAAAACCAAAACAAAACGGAAAAACCAAAACATCTCTCGCTCCGTTCTGTGAAAAATTCCTTTGTGCTCCCAAACAAGGTTTGTTTTGGGAGAGGAAAACCTCTCTCTGTTAGAGAAATACCTACTGCGCAATTCACTTCAAGACACATTTTTAAATTCTTCTGATTACAAAGTGAACATTTCATAAACGTTATATCGTGTTTTTGAACCACACTGAAATTAAGGAACTCTTTTAGTTCTCGTACTAATAGATACATACCATTGTTTTGCAAAATACTAATCAATACTTTTATTTTGGATCTAAAGTTTGGATCTTTTAACATTTTCACTTCCGTGTTCTGTCTTTGTGTGTGTTTTAAGTGTCATGTGGTGTGTGTACATGACTTAACTCCTGATGTTCGGTCAGTGTTGCTCAGTGTTGCTCAGTGTTGCTCCTGCTGTGGCCTGGGTCTGGGCCTCCACACTTCGCTCCACCCCCAGTCACGCTGCACCCCCACCACCTCCAATCCCCGGCCCAGCCTGCTCCGGTGACCATAGGAATTTGTGCATTTTCCTCAGAGAAAACAACATAATCAGTTTTTATTTCAGGCTTTGTGTCATTGAGAAAAGCCTCTTTCTTTTTGTTAAATTCAGTGCATATTACACTAAATTGTCCGAATCGCTGCGCATTGGGCAGACCCCTTCAGGCCTTGGTGGAGCGGCTGGCCACAGGAGTGTGGCGGGGGTCTGGACAGTCGTGGGACGGCACGCTGCTGTCGAGGTAGGCGGAGACCCAAAGGCTCACAGGAGGAAACATTTGGAACAAAATATATATGTCGTCAAATCTTTAATCTCCTCTCTGCTGTGTCACACAACACGTAATACAATATCTGTTCTTTAACAGACAATTTATAAACTTTTCTCATAATTCAAAAGATTCAAAAGCACATTTACCTTCTGTAGATGTCTGTTTGTGTGCATATGTGTTTATGTTCCTGACCTGTTCAAGGGTCAGTCAAAGGTCCTTCTCTTGTCTGGACCCAGTGTCGGCCTCCTCTCCTGTTCTCAGTGCCCTCTCCTCTGCCACGCCCACCACAGCCCCGCTGCCGGTCTCCATGGCAACCATGGCCAATGGTGCATTTTCCCTCGGAAAAATACATTACATTCACATTAAGGTCAAGTTTCGCACAATTTCAAACTTTAATTTACAAATTCCTCTTTGGTCTCTCTCAATAGATACAGTTTAAAATAAATACAGATAAACATTTGTCTGGAATATGTTAATCCTACCGTTTGTTTTGCTGCTGTCTTTCTGCAGCGTCTGTCAGCCGAAAGGAGCAGGTGTGTGTGGGAAGGGCAGAGGAAGTTTGCACTGGTTTGAGCGGAGAGGACGAGACCTAAAAATCTCACAGGACATAAAAGAAAAATACAAATGATTAGTGTTTTGAAGTCCATGTGTACCTTCCTTTCTTAAAAAAACTCATTTTTCTTTTCACAAAATGGCTTCTCCCCTTTTTTTTTTTTTTTCTTCTCTGTTACACAGGAAGCCTAGAAAAATATCTTTCATAAGCTATTTTTAAGCTATTTTTCTTTCTCGTAATTGTTTAAATCACTGCTTTCAACTCAGTTCTCAAACTTTTCTACAAAACCATTAACCCTTTGTTAATGTTCACACTCTTAGACATTCAACAATGGTGCCCATTCATACAACATTAATCCTAATACACAACTTCTTTTAACTTTAGGTCAACATTATACATTATTTTATTCTCAAAAGTGTAAGCCCCTCACTCTTGTAGGCTTTTGTTCTTACTCAGATGGATCAAATTAAGGTTAAATCACCTGAACAATTGTGTCACAATGTTAGATTTTCTGTTACTATTTTTCTAATTAACTCCTCGCATGCAGGTATTTGTAATTTACATAAATACAGAAATACGTATTTCTTGCTATTTTTCCTCAGATGGATCAGATTCTCTGAGTCACATTAACTTATCTTAGCTTAAGCTTTAAGTTAATTCTTTTTCACATTCAGGCTGACTGATGTTAGTTCTCATTATTCAGACTGAATCAACTTCTTTCAATAAAATCAACTGCATTCAATCCACAGTCGCATCACAATCACTCTCTCAACCACACCTTTTACTCAGACTTTTACTCACTAACCCTTCAGGTTAGATAAACTTTATTAAAGCCACTTACTTCTGTGGGCTTTATCTCACTGCGTCACACAGTGAACAATTCTCTGCAGGCCTGCTTTACCAAGTCTCATATAGACTTCGGACCTATGTATCTCACTTAAAGGTGTTAAGAATCTCGATAATAGTCCATACTCGAGTTACCTGTGTGTTGTGTTTGAAAAAATAAATATATTATTGTGGAATAAGTTTGAGAGAAAACAACAGATGTCTTTTGGTGATTTATTTAAGGAAAAAGGAAAAAAGAATTCAGAGACATCTTTTGCAAAAGGAGGAATGGAAAATACAACTCTGTCTGTGTACAGAGCTGCATGAACAGTCCCAATGTTAACTAGGCGGGCTTAGAATTTATACTGAAATCACAGCAGATAAGAAAAATGAAACACTGGCTCTCAGGAGTGAGCCATCTAACATGAAAGACAATTGTATCAGTTTGAAAACAGTAGCACAGGTGGTGCACATATCATTCTGCTGCGGTCAAGGACAGCACAGAGCATGTGAAAGAGGAAAATATGATTTTCCCATTACAATTCCCTCCTTTTGATCAAACACAATTGATCAACCAAAATCAATCAAAACTCAATTAGGTTACAAAACATAAATCAAATTAACCTTAACTTTGTGAGTCGTACTACAGTTGTGGTGCCGAAAAACCCAGCCGAGGGCTGACTAAATCAAGTAGAAACATTTCATACCATCAGTAGCTGACCTAACGCTGGGAAAAGAACACCACAGCCCCTCCCTCACAGGCAGCGTAACTCACTAGGGTTAAACATAAGCATTAGATGAAAAATATTCACAAAACAAATCAGTTTGTAAAACTTAAAAACCTTCAAATCAATTAAGACTTTACCTCAAAGAAAGCATTAGTGAAAAAATTTAAAAACACCACATGTAAGTACACAATTTTAGCCTTAACGTGTCTAAAATAACAAAAATTTAAATTATCAGGTTCAAAAGTTGATTAGCTATGATTCCTTTGGTGACTATATTTCACAATTACTATTTCAAAAGAAAATTACATGTGGATTACACAGACATAGGAACATACTTAGTCATACTTAGTCTTCTTCAAATAGATGAGCAAATAAAACAGAATTAACAGAGTCACAATCAAGAGCAGAGGTGTCTGGGTTGTGGTCTTTGTCATGTTGAGGCAATTCAACATAGAGTTTAGCTAGTTGCAGGTTAAAAAGAGAAGTCACTAATCTTCGGATGAGCGGGATAATGCAGCAGGAGACAAGGAAAAGAAGGATAATAGCCACTAAAAGTAGGCCTGCGAGTTTAGTTAACCATGTTTTCCAAACACCGCCCATGAACCAAGACCACCCGTCTGGAGTGAGGGTATCAGAGGCTCGTTGGCGAATTAAAAGGTCATTCATATGTGAGATGATATGTGTCAGATTGTGAAGATCCTCAGGGGCCCAGGTACAGCACTCTTGGCCAATGACGTGGCAAAGACCTCCTGAGGCAGCTAAAAGATAGTCAAGGCCCATGCGGTCCTGTAGTTCAGCATTTCCTAATATTTTCAGTAATTTGGTAGTTTGTTCAAAACCTTGCATGGTGAGGCTAGTCAAATTCTCAAGGTCTAAAGCAAGTTTATCAATGGCATGGGCGTTATTAACTGTTCCCCACCAGGGAACAAAGCCCCCAAATAATTTTAGGTTTGGGGCTATTCTCGTGCGTGTGTTTCGCTTGGAGCGGTGATGAGAGCCAGGGAAGTAACGATGTGAATAATCAGTGTGATAATAATGCAATGTATCAGTAAGTATCACACCAGGCATAAGTTTGGCCATATGACAGGTGCCGCACCACCCTGGGGGAAGGACCTGATATACCTTGGGACCACATTGCCACACATAATGGGCAAGCTGTCCATAACCGTCCTCACTCGGGAAGTCCATCAATAAAGACGGACATGAAAAGGAAAAGGTGCACCCCACTTATTGGTGCAAGGCACAGTGGCAGGGAGGCCACAAGCAACAGGCGAAGTAAAATTACAGTGTTGGGTGGCTCCTAAAATTTACGGTTGCTAGAGCAAGCTAGCGCAAAACAAACAGAGACAGTGAATGAGTTATGGGCCAGATCAAGCATTATTGGAGTATACAAGGCTTTTTAGTGTCCGTGCGTATTGGTAAAGCAGTAACATTGTACCATCTAACGGCGGTATGATTAAAATTTATCCAGGTGTGGTTGGGAAGTGTAGTATCATTTTTCAAAATTAATTTGTCATTTTGCAATGAGGATGTAATGCTAAAAGCTAACAGGACAGATACAGTTTCAGTAAGGTTAGCAGGAAACGGTTGCATTGGAACAGAATGTCCTCGAGCATGTGGTATGCGCAAACATAGCAGGAAGTATTGGTGTATTTTCTCGCTTCCAACTGCAGGGCCATTATCCAGGAGTTAGGTGTGATTGTGTCATTGTAACAGACTGAGCGGCGAACACGGTGGGGGTTTGTCAGAGGCGTGGTCAGACTTGGCAGAGTTGTGTTATAAGCAGAATGGGAAGTGTGGTCAGTTAATAACCAGAGTAGAGATATTACAATAAGTGAAGATAAAAGTAACAAAAAACACGTGGTTCCCCTTAGACCACACAAGCCTGGGAGTCTAAACGGATGCCAAGGATGATGTCCGTTCATTTTTAATGTTCGAAGATCTGTTCAATAACAGCAATCATCAAATGATAGTAACAAATAAAATAAAATTAAGCAGTTATCATAACATTAACATGCATGAGTATGTAATGATTGTTTAATAGATATTCAAAACTAATCATTAGAGCAATTTTAAATGCAATAAAGAACCCCAAAAAATATATATATATACATATATATTTGTCAGTATAAAACTGGTCATCAGTGATGTGAGGAACTGTGGGACAGATGAGTGTGTGTCACATGTTATAGTTACGCTGTTGAATTTGCTGAAAACGGTCAGCTCTATTTCTTCAGGTGGTACAGAGTCTTTCATAAACTTGATTGTAGGTGGGACCAGCTCTCGGCACTGGTCTCAACGTTGAACTGCGTTTACCAGAGCAGTTTCAGCGGAGGAGGTGAGTGAAAATCTCACCCCAGTCTTCCCACGTAGTCAACGATGGAGGTAGAGCTAAGGTCTCACCTCAGATGTCCCACGTAGGAGCTTGTTCTCGGGACAAGCCTCTTACTTTGTGATCATTCACTGGGTCCCCTCTTTGACAGTGGGGAGCAGTTGACGAGCTGGTCAGGTGGAGGAATCTTCTTGCAGTGTTGTGCATGGATCCAAGGGGCTCTTTCTGCGAACTTCACAGCCGTGTGGGTCGTGAGCAGGATCTGATAGGGTCCACACCAGGGTTTGTCTCTCCAGCTGCGCTTCCTCAGGTTTCTCACCAGGATGTAGTCGCCAGGCTGGAGTTTGTGGAACTGGTGGGTGGCCGGTTTGGGCAGGGAATCAAGCACCTGAGATCTAATATCAGAGAGAATATTAGAGAGTGAAATACTATAGGATATCATTGGGTCTGGCAGAGTACTATCGGCCAGTGCTGCAGGTTTAGATGGGGGTCCAAACCCAATTCCAGGAGGTTGTCCAAACACTATCTCAAAGGGAGAAAGGTTATTTCGCACGCGCACTCTCATCCTCAGGTACATCAAAGCAATAGGCAGACATTTTACCCAGGTTTTACCTGTTGATTCAGATATTTTTGCCAATTTGCGTTTCAGAGTGCCATTTTCTCTTTCTACAGCTCCTCCAGAAGCTGGATGGTAGGAGCAATGAGTTTTCAGGTCAAATTTAAGGTGTTCACTCAGTGTTTTCAAAATGTCATTTACAAAATGAGTACCATTATCACTCGTGATTAGATTCGGAAGTCCCCAGCGAGGAATTATTTCGCTTAAGAGGATTTTTGCTACTGTGTCAGCAGTGCAGTGTTTTGTTGGGAATGCTTCTACCCACTTTGAAAACATGTCAACTATTACAAGACAGTATTTCTTACCTTCGCAGGGTGTTAACTCAATGAAGTCCATTTGAATGTGGCCAAAAGGCCTGGAGGTGGGTTTATGACCTCCAACATCTGTTTTGTTGTAGGAGTTACCTTTAGAATTGCTGGTTAAGCAGATGAAGCATTTTGAGCAAAAATCTTCAGCAAATTTGTTAAACCCACAGTAAACCAATGTCTTTGAAGGTCTTTTCTCATTCCCTCCTTTGATACATGGTCAACGCCATGTAACAATTTTGCAAAAGGCAGGAAGAGGGCTTGAGGAAGACATGGATTGCCATTAGGGCCCATCCAAACACCATTTGTGTTTGTACAGTTTTTCTTTTTCCAAACAGCTTTGTCTGCTGGAGTGGAGATGCGGGCCAAATCAGAGAGTGAAACAATGTCAGAGTGAGTGCAAGTTTGATCCGTTGTCTGGGAGAGTAATGTAACAACGTAGGGTGTGAGTGACGCTGCTTTTGCAGCTGCGTCTGCTCGTGCATTACCTAGAGAGACTGTGTCTTTGGCAGAGGTATGTGCAGAACACTTACATACTGCCACGGCGGATGGGAGTAGCACTGCATCTAAAAGATCAGAAATCAAATCTTTGTGTGAAATGGGTTTGCCATCAGATTTGAGGAATTTTCTGTGGCGCCAAAGTGCTGCGTGGTTGTGTAGAACACCAAATGCATATTGACTGTCTGTGTAAATGTTAACTGTTTTACCAGATGCCAATTGACAGGCTTTGGTCAGAGCAATTAGTTCTGCTGCTTGCGCTGAAAACCGAGGACTGAGAGGAGATGACGTCACTGTTGCATGATCATCCACAACTGCATATCCAACGTGTGCAGAACCAGTGGTTGGGTCCTTGGAAGCTGAACCATCTACATAAAAATGAGTTCAGGATTAGAAAGAGGAGTGTCAGTCAAATCAAGTCTTGGCAGACAGATAAGGTCAAGTTCAGAAAGACAACAGTGAGGTTCTCCCTCCTCTGAGAGAGGCAGGAGTGTAGCAGGGTTGAGAGTGTTACAACGTTTAACCTCAACATTCGGTAGGTTCAGAAGAGTGATGTTGTAACGTAGCTGACAAGCAGGGGTCAAGTGAGCTGTCTTTTGTTCAGTCAGAATGTTGGAGACAGCATGTGGAGCAAAAAGGGTGAGATGACTGTAGCCTACATAGGGACGAGAGGCAATTATTGCTGCTTCACAGGCTGCTAAAGCACAGAGACATGATGGGTGGCCTCTAGCAACTGGATCAAGGTGTGTCGAGAAGTAACCCACAGGCTTCAGCAGCTGTCCCTGTTTTTGGGCGAGAACAGAATTCATACAACCATCACGTTCATCAACAAATTGGAAGAAAGGCTTGTCAGGGTTTGGCAATGCCAATGCAGGGGCTGTCTGTAGTAGCAGTTTCAAATGAGTAAATGCAGAGTCAGCCTCAGATGTCCATGTGAGTTTGGAGTGAAGTGTCATGTCTTTTTTCAGAGTAAGATCACGTAGTGGGCGTTCTACAGTAGAGTAATTTGGAATAAAAGTTCTGCAGTAGGAGCACATGCCAAGGAAAGACAGCATTTGTTTCTTAGTCAATGGTTTTGGGAAGTTGGCAATGGCTGTCACCCTGTCTGTAGTAATGCTTTTTTGTGAGTGAGTGATGACATGACCAAGAAACTGAACTTTCTGTTTTACAAACTGAATTTTAGAAAGTGAAACCTTGTGGCCCTGCTCAGCCAGGTGATTTAATAGAAGCAGTGTGTCAGTCTCACACTGCTCCTTCGTGTCTGAACAGAGCATGATATCATCAACGTACTGCAAAATGGCAGAGTGTTGAAGTGTCAAATGAAAGAGACTGTCACGTAATGCCTGACCGTAAACACTAGGAGCGCAATTTAGGCCTTGTGGCATTCGAGACCAGGAATAGAGTTTTCCTGCAAATTCAAAGGCAAACCAAAACTGGGAGTCTGGATGGACAGGTACAGAGAAAAAAGCATTTGAAACGTCAACCACAGAGAACCATTTTGAAGTTGTTGGAATTTGTGACATGATGGTGTATGGATTGGGGCAGATTGGTGCTGGAGAGTGAATAGCTTCGTTCACAGCACGCAGGTCTTGGACAAAACGCCACTCAGTGGGCATTTCCTGTGGTCTGATCTTTTTACAGGGAAAATTGGAGTACGGCAGGAGAGTCAGAGCACTCAACAATTACACCTGCTTTCAGCAGAGAGTCAAAGACTGGTTTTATCCCCTGTTCAGCTTCAGGCTTCAGAGGATATTGACATGCTTTTGGTCTGTATTCGGACTTTGGAGTTAGTTGGAGTGGTTTACAGTTTTTAATTAAACCTACATTATATTTGTGTTTGGCCCACAATGAGTCTGGTAACTGTGTTAACAGTGGAGACACATCACTGGGTGTGGGAGGCTGAGCATTGACTTTTGCGAGTGTGTGACAGGAAGATGGGGTGGAGTCATTTTGAGGAAGAAGGTAGCAGGAGCGGTTACAATTGACTCCTGCAGTGAATGGCACATAGCATGTGTCAAGTTTGTGAGAGTGGTAAATGTCTGGATTATCTGGGTCTTGTTTCCAGTCTGTAGCTTTTAAACATTTTGCCATAAAAAGACCAACATCACGCCATTGTTTGTTATGTGGTTTGGCTATTGAGACATACGGGGCTGAGTTTTGGATTTTGAAGAACTTTGACAGTTTGTGAGGTAATGGAACATTATAAGTGCAAAAATCTTGGTTAAAGTACAGTCCATTCAGAATGAGTCGGTCAGTAGTTTGTCGGTACCAGCTTTCTTCATACTGTTCATCTGGACCCATGGAGACATGCGCTGTAACATGTAGTGCATTTGCCTTCATGAGTTCAGAGGATGAGCTCATGTATTGTTTAGCTTTGTGTAACAAATTTGGAGTCAGCAGATGGTCAAATTTCCACTGATACACATACAATGGAGTGATCACTTCACATTTTATTAAGCAATATTCAGATTTGGTTTGTTGGATTTTGATACCATTTTCGTCTGCAGACAAGGTAATTCCTAGTGCGCACATAAGGTCACGACCTATTAGGTTCACTGGACACAACTCAGACAACAGAAAGCTGTGTGTAGTGGACACTGATGGATCAGGTAAATGCCAGGTTACAGATAGAGGTTTTGTGAATGGTTCTTTAACAATCTGTCCACTCGCACTAATGGAGTGAGTTGTTTTGCCATTTAATGCAGTTTGAATTTGGTCTTTTCTGATCAGAGATTTTGTGGCCCCAGAGTCAACCATAAATGACAGAGTTTTTCCATTGATGTCACATTTTATTACCGGTAATTTTTCACACACCGATGTTGTTAACTTAGCATAGGTACCTTTAAACATTTCAGCTTTTTTCATTTCAAGTTTCTTAATGGTTTCTGTCACTAAAGCAAGCAGTGGATCAGTTGCAAGCGCGTCTTCGTTGCTTGTGAGCAGTGCGGTGTTGTGTGCATCGTCAGTGACAGGTGTGGTGTCCTTTTCGGTGTTATACTCATCTCATTTTGCGAGGCGAGGTCCTCGGTTCCTCATCATCACCAGCCAGTCAGTTGGGGTCACTCAGAGCAGTGTCAGAGCGTTGGTCAGCTCGGTCTCTTCTTTTCTTGGGACAGTTGTCAGCCCAGTGGCCTGGTTCAGCGCAAATGAAACACAGTTGAGACTTTCTGCGTCGCTCAACCTCGTCTCTGTCTGGACGTCCACGACCTCTTCCTCTCAGTCGCCCTCTGCCTCTGTTGAAATGTGATGGTTGGGCAAAGGTCATTTTTGCAAAAGTGGAGACTAATTTTGCATCCACTTTTTCTTTTTTATTGGCACATCTGATTTCTGCGTCCTGGGCGTAGCGGAGAATTTCTTGGACACGGTTTGTGTCCCATGAGCCCACCATTTTGTCTGTCATAATTTTAACAATGTCTTTTCCAAGGCCGTTTTTTAACATCATTTTGAACAGTTCTTCAAATGTACTGGTGTGTTCAGCTGTCCAGGCAGTGGCAGCCTGGCCACTGTGTTGAATGCAATGTTGGCGTGCTCTAGCGGCAAAAGACATGACTGATTCATCTTCTCCACGTCTTAGTGACATCAAAACGTTCATGTCCATGCGGGCTGGGAACTGCTGGGTCAGAGCGGTGACAATGGCGTTCACGTATCTGGCATAGTCAGTGTTGTCGTCCCATTGGATTGTGGGAACAGAATTCATGCCGTCACGGTCTTCAACCGCTGCTTGAATTTTTGAGTAATCTTATAAGTTGCAGATCGTTCTCAGAATACCAGGGATCTCTGCACCGGTGGGCCTGTGCACTTGACAAATGTTAATAGGAGGTATATTGTATTTGATTAATTGAGTCCATCTTGAGGGGTCTGGTGAGCGGTACATAAGCACAGACGCGGGGTGTTCAGCCAGTCGTCTTTGGCGTTGTAGTGTTGTTTGGAGAAAGATTTGTCTGATGAAAGTTCAGTTGTGAAGGGGTTGTTAGAGTTCTTAGGACAGGTGGCAGAGTCATATGAAGGAGGTTTGGTGACAGGACTTGACAGTCCTGTATTCATCAGGGCGTTTGTTTCAGCCTGTGTGGTCAGATCTGGGTACAGTTGAGCAGCTGTTGTAGAAGCTGCATGTGTCTGAGCCGCTTGTCTCTGCCTCTGGAGCCCTCTCTTTTCTTCACTGTGGAGATGTGCAGCAGCGAGAGCGGTGACGTAGGTCTGGTCATCGTCTTCACTCATGAGTGCCGGACCAACAGGCTGGGTCAGACTCGGAAAACAAGAGGACATCGCATTAGTTATGTTATCAGTTGCTTTATAACCTGTGCTTTGAAATGGCCCCTTTACTGTATCTAAGTGTTTTAAATTTCTTTCCCTATTTTCTTTTTCTTTCTGTTTCTTTGCTTCAGCTGTTTTTTCCCACATCTCTAAACATTCATAAAGTCTTTTAATCTCTTTTATTTGCTTCGGGTTTAGTGATTTTTGGACATAAGTCTCTTTTCTGCATCTTGTATTCTATTTCGTAATGCAGTCAAACTACTTTCACTCATTCGTCCATTAAAACCATACAACTTCCATTCATCCATTTTATCACAACTCCTGGCCAGGTTTCTATCATATACATCACATTGAATTCACAGAAGTCCTTTGCAGGACTGTTTTTACTTGTATTGGATCCCATATTTCAGATTAATTAAATACTCGTCAGTATTTAAGGTTCAGACAGATTATAGAGAAACTTTAGAACTACAAAAACAACACAAAACAACAACACAAGACTAACAAAAATAAAAACAACTAAAAACAACTAAAAACAACTAAAAAACCCTTTCAGAAATTATTATTACTCATTTTATGGCAATCCTGCTCAGTCAATCCTGACTTATGGTAATAACAATAGACCGTTCAGGTCAGGGCTTCTAGAAAACCCTTTCAGAAATTACTGTCGAATGGCAATCCTGCTCAGTCAATCCAGACTCAAATCAACAATAATAGACCTTCCCAGTCAGGGTTTCTAATACAGATACAAAACCTTTTAAAATTATTATGTGGCAATCCATTAATAATTTTAGGACCATCCGGTCTCGGTTTTCAGATTAGGACAATCCAGTCCAGACATAAAACAAAAGAAAAACTTTTCACAAAGCCTATTCAGAAATTATTATTACTCATTTTATGGCAATCCTGCTCAGTCAATCCTGACTTATGGTAACAATAATAGACCATTCCTGGTCTAGGCTTTGTTACAGTCAAAAATCACCTTTAGACACTGTTACAAAATGTTTTCTCTTAATTTATAAATTTGTAATAATTTTACCGTTTGGAGGGTATTTGAGTACGTTGGATCGAGAGATGACGATTGGAGGGTCGGCATCGGACAATCCTCCGTCAGAAGAAAATTTGGGGAAGAGGAGACCTCTTGGAGCGGTCTGGTTGGCCACACCCTTGTCCTTCAGCCGGGTCCAGCCGTCAATCTTCGATCCACTTCTGACACCAAGAATTGTGGTTGAAAAAATAAATATATTATTGTGGAATAAGTTTGAGAGAAAACAACAGATGTCTTTTGGTGATTTATTTAAGGAAAAGAAAAAGAATTCAGAGACATCTTTTGCAAAAGGAGGAATGGAAAATACAACTCTGTCTGTGTACAGGGTTGCATGAACAGTCCCAATGTTAACTAGGCGGGCTTAGAATTTATACTGAAATCACAGCAGATAAGAAAATGAAACACTGGCTCTCAGGGAGTGAGCCGTCTAACATGAAAGACAATTTTATCAGTTTGAAAACAGTACAGATGGTGCGCACATCATTCTGCTGCGGTCAAGGACAGCACAGAGCATGTGAAAGAGGAAAATATGATTTTCCCATTACAGTCTCCAACACACCTTTGACCCGCCCATAGGTAAAGGCCAGCCTAATGAGGGCGCGCGCGTTAGGACCGTGTTGTTGATCTGTATCAAATCTTGCCCTCAACCGGACCAGCTACATCCAGACCTCATACTCCTTATTGTAATCAGACATCTTCTCTATATCGAAGAGCTCTCACGTGATCATTCGTGGGAGTCAGATTCAAAGACCCCGTAAAAAATTACAGAGCACCAGGTATCTAGACAGCTTACAATCCAGCAAGATCACAGTCTTTAACACCGATCAACATCAAACTTGTCCCGTTATGGCCTCACTTACACTTAGACAGTAAGGTCTTGACACAAAACACACGCTTTTTCCCTCCGCCCCACAGGACGGACAGCGTCCAGCGTTCTTCTACCGTTATGATACTCACATGTAAATATTCTCAGATAAACACATGTAACCACCGAACCAGCAGAAGTAACCCAAACCACTACTTCCGGAAGGTTTGTTCGTTCCATTCACACAAAAATAAAATTTTAACCAGCTGGTTACCTGAATCAGAATTCCAATGGTCCAGTTGTTCCTCAGCCGGACGTCTTTGAATGTCTCCTCTCTTTTCCTCTCTTTGTTCAGATATCGTCACTGAGTCTCACACACAGATAGTGAAGGTCTGGCTCGGACTATTTAAAAACAATAGTCTCGGGACTTACAGACAAATGCTTTGTGCATTTCCCCCGTGCACGTCAGTTTCACTTTTCCGCATGAGAAACAGCAGGTATTGATCTCCCGGACGAGCCCCCAAATGTTATAGGAATATTTTATATCCATATATTTAACCAGAGAGACACAGAGACCGATTATACTTTAACAAGCAATGGTCAAGTTTTAATCCTTGCAAGGATGAGCAAAGCAGCACAATATTACAGCGAGAGGTTTGCTCCCAGATGTAAACATAACATGACATTATATACAACACAGTGACGTCCTTGGTGAGAGGTGTTCACAATGGTCCAGGAGCAAGAGTCCGTGACAAGCCATGTCTCAGTCTAGTTATGTCTACTCCATGCTTGGATTAGAAGGACATGACATGAATTTGACATGACCTGAAGAGAACTATAAGCCCCAGTAACTCTAAACATAAGAATTAAAATTATTATAACAGTTCCCCACTAAGATGTGAGCGCAAACAGTACAGAAATCCAGGAGCTGCTTACTAGTTATGAGGAGCTAAGTAAAAGAATCTGACAGTACATGCCCACAGTCGCTGCTCAGCCTGTACTGCAGTCACTGTAAAAATACAGCCTAAATCGCAGTTTAGAGCACAAAACAACTCAATTGAAAACCCCACACATGAAAAAGTTGTGTCACTCAGAGATCTCTCATACCTCCACCGTAGAGAGTTCAAAATCCAAGAGATCAGAAATAAGCTATAACAATGTTTGTTGTCAGATCGAAGAAGGGTTTAAAGATCAGTTGAGCGATGCTGAAATAGTCAGAACTGTCTTAAGAGTTATCAAACCTGGTCATTTCAAAGACATGCTGATGACTAAAGATGAACTGACAGTAGGAGAAATAAAAGACTTTTTGCACTCCCACTTTCATGAACAGACCAACATAGATTTGTTCCAAGAACTAATGTGCACTAAGCAAGGTAAGGGTGAGACCCCCAGCAGTTCCTCTATCGAGTCATAGGCCTTAAGCAGAAGATCCTGCTTACCTCAAAAAACATAGCCACAGATGTAAAGTACTCTGCTAGTACGGTCCAAGATGTGTTTCTCCATACTGTGTATCGGGCTAGGACACAAACACAGTGACATTCAAAGAGAACTAAAACCATTACTAGCTGACCCTTCAGTTACTCATGAAGCAATACTCAAACATCTCAAAAAAGTAATTAGTGATGAAAAGGCAGCGACGCCTAGGTCCAGTGACACGCCCCAGAGGTGCCCATGCACAAGGTTCACTGAAGTGAATGCTGCTCAGAGCCCTGTGACAAAAGACGACACTTGTGTGAAGAGAAATGATAAAAGACAGACCTAATACAACAACTGGTTTTAAAAAGTTGAAGAGTTAACAAGTATATCTGCAATCACAAAAAGCAGAGCAAATGAGCCAACACATGAAAAGCAAAGCAAGTGACGAGAACACAAAACAACGTGGCTGTGCATTGTATCTTGAACAAAATCGTCCTGATTGTCCTCACTGCTTTTACTGTGGAGAAGAGGGACATCGAGCAGTAGGCTGTTTAAGGAAGTCATCTCGTCAGGGAAACTGGAGCCGATCTCTGTCAAGAGACAAGTAACGCCCCAAACCGCAACAAGTAAAGACATACAACAAGGACAGCCAGCACCAAACACACATGTCAATACACTGGCTACAGACTTACCTGATGTTAAAAATGAAAGACTCGCAAAGCTTATTGGGAATAAAGCACTCACCCAGTGTAGTCTGAATGGTTATAGCCTCGAAAGGAAGAACTACAAGAGGCATGTCTTGCTCTAGGGGTCTCAGATGAAGGCAGCATCACTGACCTCATAAATAGATTAGAAGAGCTGGTGAACTTTAAGGACATTTATCCAAAGCTCTTTATGAAGGTCAACAAAACTGGAGGTAAGTTTGAAGCCAGATTTTGGTAATACAAGCTGTATATATTTCTATCCAAAAATAAAAATTCTTCTTTTCAGGTGGTGTATTGCATTTCTCCTGCCATCATGGAGTGGTGTATTATATCAACTTTTGAACTGGACTGAATCTGCAAGGGACCATGTAGACGGTCTTTTAAGTTTCAAGACATTTCCTACATGCTTTATTTCAGATGTGTCTGGCCAAGTTGCTAGACACATGAACAATCGAAGTAAACAACTCTTTTTTCAGCCAAACGATGGTAGACTGTGTATACCCACAAGTGAGAACATTGTCAAAGCAATTTCTAAAGAACTTAAAGTTGAAATGCCATGGGTAAAAAATCTGAACTTTTCATCTCTGCAGCCTCCCTCCCTTGATGCCAACCCATGGATCACTCCACACCCCGTCACAAAAACAGGTCAACGATATGCACTGTATGATCGTTTTCATCAGAAAAAACAAAAAAGACCAGAAGAAGAAATGAGGAGTCTAAACTTGTGTCCTGACTTACGTGCACATGTAAATTCATCAGTTGCCAAACAATTCAACCGAGAGTTAGCTGTCATTAGATACTCTCTTACTCAGATGAATGAAATTCACTTCAAACAGACAATACGAGTCTTAGTGGAACTTCATAACTTTGCCATAAACAGCCACTTCATGACTGCTGTGGAAAAACAGTCTTCCATCCCACTTGTTTTGGGAGACCATTGCAACTTTCGAATCTTCTGGTAGGTTTATATTATCTGCAGCATTTATTAACAAAAATTCATTTAACAAAACAATTGTCTTTAACTTATTAGCAAAGAACAAGGACATTAAGGCTCTTGTCTCATCACAACATTCTTCTGAATCAGCAGAGACATTTAGCTTAAGTAATTATTCTGCCACTGAAGATGACATGGTTTGTGAAATAGTATTTTACTCAGTACTATTTTTAATAAAATAACACATATATATTTTTTTGTAATTGCAATTGTTTCCTTTGGTAGGCTCTCTTAAAAACAATACTTTCTGGGGGACACAACGAAACCATCACCTTTACCAAAATTGGGAAAAAGTTCCCAGTTACTATCAGAGACATTAAAAGTGTTTGTCCTTTAAATCTGCTGGATCGAGTGTCCCGGGGAATGCCTTGGTTAACTGATGATGTAAGTTCAACCTAAAGTTGTTATAAATATTTGTATTGATACTAACATCATTGTGTGTTTAATAATTTTGTCCTGACATTGTATTTTATCTAGGCAGTTCATTTTAGAGTGGCACAGATAGCCAAGACATGCACAAAGATAAAATTATTGAATTGTGCAGTTGAAATAACTATTATCTTTTGTTAATAATTAATAATTCATCCTAATCAATATCTTTTTGCCTCTTCTAAGTCTGTAAGTTTAGCAAATTTTGATTTTGTTATTTGGAGCCGAGACTGGTTTACACATCATCAAGTTCAAGATTCCACGTTGAAGTTCTTGAAAGTAAACAATACATTATTTTAAATGTTCTGTATGTGTTTTATGCTAATATAATTGTACACTTTCAGACTGCAGATAGAATATTTTTGCCAAGGCTAGTAGGACACCAAACATCGGAGACAGAGAATCACTTTGTTCTGTGGGTATGTATTATGGGTCCCATTTAAACCATGCACTCATTAATAACTTGATTAATACATTTTTTATTTGGTAGGTTTTGGATTTCACAAAAAAAGAAATAAGGGGATATGACTCATTAAAAACACACTCAACAATCAGCAATGAAGACATGGCTCTTCTGAGGTGTGTTATTAATACAATTGTGTGTGTACATCACCGTGGTTGCTATAAAGATGTGACATTTAACAAAATGACTACAGTAATGTTTTCAGAAACCATGGAGGCCTTACAGGATGGCAGACAACTGTTCCTCAACAGTGGAGACAGAGAGATAGTGATAACTGTGGCATCTTTGTGTGTTCTGTATGTACAAATAAATGTATGTTTTATTTGTTTCAATGTATAATAAGTATTCTACAGAAAATAATTTATATTTTTGAACTAACAGGCAGCTAAGAATGAGGTAAGAACCATCAAAGTTTCTGATCACGCTCTGACACTCACACAGTGTAGGGCCCTCCGAATATATCATGCTACACAAATGATCAAAGGCCTCAGTATTGAGGTAAGTGTTTTTGTTTCTGTTCTTTTAATAGAAGTTACCATACATTAACTATTTTCCTCTGTGATGTAGGATTTTCCTAAGACAGATGCTGAAATAAAAAGGGCTGATGAAGAAGAAAACATAGTTCTTAAAGAAAAAAAGGAAAAAGACTCTAACTCTGAATGCTTGTCCTGGTCATTAGGAGTCTGTACTTTCCAGCGTGAAAAGGGCACTTTGAGGTGAAGTATATTTAGTTTTTTTTTATTATTGTGTTTTTTGTAGTTTGAATTGTAATTTCAATCTGCATATTTGATATCCAACATACACACAATATTAAATGATGATGATGTTTATGTGTTAACAGAGCACTTCACAGAGAAACAAAACATTTTTTATGGCTGAAGTGTGAAAACTGCACAAAATGGATACACTTTGCATGTGCAGGTGTACAGGAGACTGGTCCAAAAAAAAAATTTTTTTGTGGCTGTCATCAAACACTTGATCCAAATATGTAAGTATGCTGTGCACCCTTTATAAACAACATGTGTGTTTCTCTTAAGCTCTTCTTATCAATTTCTGTAAACCTCTATCCTCTTCTCTTGCATGAGTGCATTTTATGTCCTCATTATTTCCCTCCATTAATACTCCCTCTGTCTTAAAAATGTGCTGTCTGCATTCCATTATCTATGTATTCACCTATAAAACCTGTAAAAGTCCACCATAATGTCTGTCCTCTGAATTTAAGAAACAGCATCAGCTCTTCCTATATTGATTAAAAATCATCAAAATCATGAATAAACAGACTTGGCATAATCATCTGGTCTCCCTAAAATCATGTAAACACTTTCCTTTTTCATTTTTAACCAGCACACCTTACACTCTTCTATACACAATTTGAGCTGCTAGTCCGTACCTCTTCAACTCATCACTTCACTCCTGACTCCTGACCACAAATATTAATGTCCTCACAATTTTTTTAAGCTGAATCAAATTAATACCAAATTGCTCATTTACCTCTCATACATGTCTTAGCACTTTGAAATACTATATTGTTACTACAGACTTCATCATACAAGACAACGAGCTCCTTTATGGGCACCCTTTCTTATAGATAAATCTACAAAACAATCCCTCTAACCTTTTCTGTTCTTCTCAAATAGCATCCCCCAAACAAAGACCGCTTTATTTGTACTTAATGGCATGCACTAATGTACTTTAAGCATTTGCAGGATGAAAGACTTAATGGAGTCAGCTGATGTTGACACAATAATGTCTGACCAACAAATCCAGGTATACGTTTATAGAAAGACATTGATACAATTTAGTACATAAACTAAAATGTGCATAAACTGTTATTAATATAGGCACTGGAACAAGATCTTCAGTCTGGGTGCATTCAGTCAGGGAGAATGTACATATTCAAAAACCCAGATTGTGCAGACTTCCTTAGAATAAACTATTCTGCCCACCTGACAGTGTTTGAGGACACAAAGGTAAGCCTTCAAAATTGCATAAAACACACTTGAGTTTAACATAAAAGTCAAATGTATATTTTTCACTTTTAGACTGAACAGCTTTTAGGCAGGATTCACAAGCTGGTTGGTAAAGACATGGATGCCCTAAAGAAAGAAGAGGATGTGGCAGAGGTTATTTTGCCATAAGTAAGATAATTTCTGATGATTTTTTTTAATTTGGTTGGGTTGTTGCACTTGTGTAGCAATATATTTTTTATTACAGGTCATAATTCAGTGGCTGAGAAATCATTTTGACATATATCGCCATGAAGCAGAATGGATCCTAAAGCATACCACTCCTCCCAGTGACACATACTGGTAAGCCTGGGACTGTCGTCTGAGAGCAGGAGAAGGCCAAACAATTACTAACACTACTACTAATAATTGTGCAATTATACCTACAGGCTGCATATTGACGAGATCAAGAGCAACATGTCAACAATCACCATAGAAGATGTAAATACTTATGTTCTGACTATTAATGACAACCAATGCTCAAAAAGATCATTTTTGAATGTATTGCTGCAGCTTTCAAGCAATCTTCTACAGAAGATTTTTTCGGAAGTTGTTCTAATGGATGGAGACAAAGCCATTGCAAACGTGGCAGCTCCTGTAAAAGGTTTAAATCAGTTGTGACACAGGAAACATTTCTCAAAGACATACACTATAAATGGCTGAACAGTAAGTAGACCCGTCTATTCCAATTGTAATATGAAAGATAGATTTAAAGACTTTTAAACAAACTAAATTAACACTTATGTACAAATGTATTTGAAGGTGTAATAGATCTTTAAAAACTGGACCAGATTTCCAAAAGCAATTACAGCAGATGTATACAATTAGTACATGTGGAAAATGTTGAAACCTCTACAAGTCCTTCCCAGGAGATACAAACGTTTCATTATATATTTGTGAAGCTATTTATTATTTTAAATCTCAGATTGTGAGTATTTAAAAGAAGTCGGTGACAAAGATTTTTTTTCCAGGTTGTATTGGCAAAGGAAAGTGTGGAGAACTCCAGGGCATCTATAGCTCCCCACCACATCCTGGGTTTTGTGGGCGCTTTGTGCCCCAAGTGGAGATGGAAGTGAGTGAGTGTGTGTGTGTGTGTGTTTATGTCAAAATATATAATACAAATAAATAAATCTTTACTCGGATTGTATCTTGTATGTGGCTACATTCTACATCACATTATCTGAATCCATCACACCCTAATCAAAACAAACAATGCTGCTTTCAGAGAAAATTGGGTTTCCAAAAGTAGTCATGTGGAGGTTTCATTTTGTTGTTCAAGGTGAGGGCAGTCCAACAGTTTAGATAAAGCCATTGCTGTAGGTTTACATTAGGATGCAGTAATGATGGCAATTTCATTATCTTACACTATACACTAATACTTAATAATGACCAAACACTTGGCACAGGCCACAACAAACAAAGGGAGCTTTTTTAGCCGGCCACTTTTAAAAGTGGCAAGCCAAGTGCCACTTTTAAAACACCTTTTTTTAAAAAAACACCTTTTGTTGTTTAGCTGCAAATTGTTGGAAATATGTTATGTTGTATTACTTTATATCAGTTAAATTAGCAAAGTTTTTACCAACGAGGAGTTTATAATTATTTTTTAACAGTGTAAGATATTTAAATCTAAACCTTAGGCACTGGCCTTGTCAGAACGACCAATTCGTCAAGGGGTCTGTCTGCAGACTACAGCCCATACACCATTGATACATGGAGTAAATAAAGTCTTTGTCGCCCTCTTTTGGTGAATATAGAGTAGTGTTTGAACCAAGTAGAGCACAATGTGTGTAATACTATGCCATTGAAAGATTTATATTATAAAACTGCATACTTATAAGAATAAAATATAAGAAGCCATTGTATTTAAACATTGTCTTTTAGAAAGTGACCTGACCTCTGATTAAAATGGCATCCAAAAGGAGGTGGCATTAAAAAGAGACTACAATAGAATCATGTTATTCACTTCTTTATTTCTCCTAAAACGTGAATAGCACATTGTATAAAAACGTACAAATTAATATATTAACATGAAGGACAAATAATTAGTGGTCATTTGCGTTCTAAGTCCAAAAATAACTCTGAGCTCGATTTACCGGTCTGGCTAAGTGGCTAGGCTAACAGTAATGTACCAAACACATAGTTTGTATAGATGAGCACATAATTAACGATTTACGGCTTCGATCATATGTTCAAAACATGTCTTACAGCTGTCAAAACGCCCTTTCTATTTCAATCATGTGTGTGCATTTTTAATAATATAATTAGGCTATTTTTCTCTGACCTGTTGAGTAAAGTCACATATACATTAGGATACGTGGCCAAAGTCCGAGCAGCCGTTTTAACAAAAGTGGCCGGACGGTCGGACTGTTTTTGTAGAGGCTAGAACCATGGCCGTCTGTCATCATAAACCATCAAAAGTGGCAGACCACTTTAAAAGTAGAAAGCCAAGTGATCTGCCACTTTTAAAAGTGTCTTTCCACTTTTAAAAGTGGAAATCCCTAAAAGCGCCCTCTGGTGGTTGTGGCTGGTGAACTGGCAAGCCATCTGCCAGTTTAGGATCTCGGCGCTGCTGTAACAAGGTTAAGACACAAGACAGAATAATAGAACATAGTCTGTTTCAACACTTTACACTATGGCCATGTTATTATTAATTCATATATTAAATACTTGATATAAAGCACCAGTTGAAACACAGTGGCGCACGTGCTGACGTAAGCACGTAGGCTACAGGTGCTGGTTGCTAAGTTCATCTGTTCGAGCGAAAAAGCGTCATTGCAAATTTGCAAACTTGGCTGTGAGAAAATAACGCACATTTTGAGTTTTACTCGACGATTTCTTGAAAAAGACTTCAACTCCGGACTTTTTCCACTAAGACATCTGCTGAGCACCCACTGACCAGGACTACGAGACTGTTTTGAGAAAAAGGTGAGACTTAATAATTTTACATTTTCACGTTATTTTCAATGGGCTTTATCATTACTACTACACGGCCCAACATAGCGACCAATACTTTTAAGCAAAATGAGCATTTATCAGGATTACGGTGTGTTTTATAGTAAATTTACTAGAAAATGTGTCGCTTTTATCTGCTCAACGATTAGTTAGGCTATTTGATAGGACTACAATACAGAATTATCAATTTAAAAGCAACACTGGTGATGATGAGTAAAAATAGTTGATTTGTTTGGTAAATAATTGACATGTACAAGTAAAGACCACTGTGCTTAGGCCAAGAGGTTATGTTTAGACCTACACTGTGTTTGTATTTGAGCTTTTAATGTAATTGGGTATATTCATAAAGTCTTATACACTTGGACATAGTTTCTGTTCTTTATTCAAATTAAAACAGTAACAAAATAATACATTGTTTAGGCTAGCCCATCTGTCCAGGTGTGGAAAGCAATAATAAGTGAAAGTCAAACATTAATTCCAAAACATTTTTAAAACAAGCTTAGCTGTGTGCTTAAGTGCTGTACAAGTCATATAGACATGAAACAATAAAGTAAGAACTGAAACAGACTATAACCATCTGAAATACAAAAAGCACTTAAATATAACCTCTTTAAAGTAACACCATTTGTGTTCTACTGTAACTTTAGATTTGTTGCATTTCAATGTAAACCTTGTGACTATGAAAGCGATTGTGTCAATAATGTGTCTATTGCACCTTTTATCTGTTAAAACCTGTCAGAGTTTGTCACTATAAAGAATTCACATGATTGACTTAAACCAGTGACACTATTTTAACACTTTGACATAAAAGTATATTTATGGAGCATTACACCAATATGTGTCGTATTTGAAAATAATAATTGTGTAACTATGACATGCAGCAGTATTTTAACTGAATTTTAATGACTTTTTTTAACTGAATTTTAACTCTTTTCAGATCTTCACAAAATGGCCCAGCGTCTCCTGGACGAGCCCGGGTGTCCTGATGTGCTCCTCCTGCGCAGGCTGCTCACACACTCCACACCCACTGTTACATCTACACCTGCCTCCTCCACAAGGCCCTCTAACAGTGCTTTAATGTCTGTCTCTCCACAGGAGACACAGGGCTTCAGCTGGACCTGTGTCCTGGCTCCAAACCCCACCAGACCTGGCAGCCCACTCCTGATCCTGCGCAGGATCTCTCCACCTGAGGCTAAGGTTTCTGACACCCTCTCCTCCTCTTCAAGCTCCTGCTCTTCCTCTTCCTCTGGTTCTGACTCTAGTTCTTCCTCTCGCTCCTCCTCCCCCTTCTACCCCTCTGTATCCCCCCCTCGCACCACTCGACCCCCTAAGTCTCAAAATAGGATCCTCACCCTTAGCTGCAGCTCCTCCTCCCCCTGCTCTTCTCCCTCCTGCTCCCCTCCTTGCTCCACTTTCTTTTATCTGCCTTCTGCTAAGAGTCCTAACTTGAGCTCTAACTCCTCGACCTGCAGCTCTCCTCCCCTGCTCCTCCTCTCTGCCTTCACCCCCTGCCGTCTCCCCTCCCCTTGCTCCTCCCCTTTCCGCCCTCACCCCTGCCGTCTCCCCTCCCCTTGCTCCTCCCCTCTCCACCCTCACCCCTGCCGTCTCCCCTCCCCTGCTCCTCCCCTCTCCGCCCTCACCCCTGCCGTCTCCCCTCCTCCTGCTAATGGCTCTGATTCTGACTCCAGCTCTGGATCTAGCTCCTCCTCCTCCCCTCTCTCCCCCTCACTCCTCTGGTCTCTCTAGGTCTTCTAAAAGGAGCCGTAAGCGTGGCTCCAGCTCCTTATCCTGCTCTCCTGCCTCTTCTCCTCCTGCTAAGGTCTCTAAGCTGAGCTTTAACTAGCCTCCCCTCCTGCCCCTCCTCTCTCCCCTCTCTCTCCTCCTTCTTCTGATTTCTCTCTTTAAGATCTGATGCCCTCTCTCTTTCTTTTGAGGTTTGTGTCACTAAAAACCTGGGTTAAGTATAAATTTTTTTTAATCAAGTTTTTGTTACATTTTAAAATAAGTTGTGTTAGTGAGTGTTGTCTGGTGGTGGTTTTGTGGTGTTTTTGTGGTGTTTTTGTGGTGGTTTTGTGGTGGTTTTATGGTGTGTTGTCTGGTGGTGGTTTTGTGGTGGTTTTATGGTGTGAAAAAATCTGAATAATATTGAATGTGTTAGTAGCTTGTTAAGTTTGATTTTGCTGATTTGTCAAAAAAAAAAAAAGGACAAAAAAAAGTTTGTTTTATGGTGGTGTTAAGTTACATGTCGTTTGTTTTGTGCAAAATGCAAAGGTAAGTATCTTGTTGAGATATATATTTATAAAAACACAAATATAAAAAATAAAAGCAACACATTAAAAGGAAATAAGTGAGCCTGTAAAGGTGAGTGTTCATTACCTACACTTGATTAACTCTTCTTCACAGATTCACATGCCATTTTTTCTCTTTTGATTTTTACAAAGGTGACCTACAGTAAAGACACGGCAGTAAATATTGTCCAAGAGCTTGTGAATCGACGAGAAGAGTAAACGCAAAGAAAGGAAATAACGTAAAGAATTGAAGCACATAGAGAACCATGAAAGAGAGGAAAGAAAGCTCAGAGAAAAGTGGAAGCAATGTTAGTATTAATCAGGTTTATGAACACACATTTGAAGGAAGCAGGTCGGTCTAAGTCAAGTGTAATAAATTAATTTATCTCTTTTCTCTTACAGTGAAGAAAGTGGTGTTCGATGGAGCGGAGGAGGGGCAGGACTCGCCAGTTTCACACTAAAGGTAATTATTATTGCAGACTCAGAGAATACACCAAGCAGCACAAGGTTTTATTCTTTAAACACAATAGAAGAGGACTGTCTCCGGTACAAGAGAGAGTTGTGGCAACATTTTTACTGCCTTCATGTCTCCATCTGATGCTGTCATGAAGAATGGTGCATTTCTTTATTTTACTCTCACCATTTCTTCTAGAGATTAAAATGGAAGACATATTGTTGTCATAAAGAAAATCGAATTAGGCAAAAAGTGTAAGGCACAGTAATAACGCCACATGAAGAAGAATATAAGAGATGAAATGCAAAGTAAAGGTAATAAGAACGAAGAAACAAAACAAAAACTGTTTTCTTATGTATTTAAATGTTTTAAATAAATATGTAAACTCAAATGTTCAGATATATTCTCCTCAGACTAAACTCACTGGCCTCATTTGTTTTTATGCTTTTAGGAGATGATGCAGATGATATTAAAAGCTAAACATCACAAGATTTATTTTAAATGTGTATCTATTTAATACATGTGACAGTCTGATATAGCAGACATGTCTAGATAAATTTGCACTGCATTTGTTTCATTACTGTCTCTGTTTTACAGGTGAAAATAGGAGCCATGCTGTAGATAAGGTGAAGAAAAGCCGGGAACAATAAAAGGAGAAAAATAAGTGAAGATGATGAGCAAAAAGAAATCAAACCAAAGATATGTACGTATTCATGTTGTTTATAATTCAAACCATTGTAAGTTATACAGTTGTTTGTTCATTCATTTTCTACCGCTTAGTCCCGTCAGGGTCGCGGGTGTAATTTATATAGTTATTCATAATTTCTTCTTAAATCCAGAAAGACATCTGTGGAGAGATGACCTACACAACAAAACACTCTGAAGGCTACAGCATCATTGTGGAGACAAACCTGTCCTGGACTCTTCTCAAACAATGGATCACAGCCTCAGACTCCAAAAGAAGAACATGTTCTCTTCAGTGAGACGCGCTAAAGCAGGACAAGAACATCAGGCCCCACAAAGGAAAGAGACCGTCAATAACTTAAACTTTAATAACTCAATAAGCCTCGTTTTAACATGGAAATAAAATGAGTGGGTAAAATAATTTGCTTGTTTATGGCTGTGTAATTATTAGTCAAACACTATGAGGAGAATATGGTGATCTTACATTGATAATGACTTTTTGACTGAGCATACTCCAGGAATCAGCACTGTTATCAGATTTGGCTTATCCACTCCAGCCTTTAAGTTATTTTACTGATTGAGTTTTATAAACATTAAATACAAGAAATAGACCTTTTTTTTCCCTTTTTTTTTAAATAACTTATCAAATCTGATAAGAACAATTTAGAAAATTATATGTAATGTTACAAAATGATGTTTCTACAGTTTCATCGAGTCCTCCAACATATGGGACGTTGCAGCCGCTGCCAGGGACAGAGAGAGACGCTCTGAAGAGAGGGGGATCGGCTGCATGTACATTTCCAGTTTTGCGACTTAAAGTCTTTCCCTTAAATATTCAGTCGATCAGTGCTGGCACTTAGGCAACCACTCCTGGAGCATGACTTCATGGAGCCACTGGGAGTTGGAAGGGGCTGTTGTTGACTTCCAATGTAGGAGGAGATGACGTCTGGCAATTAGGGAGGTAAAAGCAAGAACCTCCACTTGTGCTGATGAATACTGTGTGTATTCCTCAGGAAGGCCAAAGACGGCCACATGTGGAGAAACACAGGCTGTGACTGAGAGAACCTTAGACATTGTGTCAAAATAACTCCAAAAACTGCCAAAACTTTGGGAAAGTGCTTTCTTAACTGGAACCATGTCTTATAAGTGTTGATAACAACTGAGTTACAGGTAAGGCCAGAGGGACTGACTGTGACTGAATCAGTAAAGCAAGTAAAGAGGATGATGGACATGACTGTGCTTCCAATTGACAACAGACTTTGATAATGTAATTCTATTAATCCTGCCATTCCACAAAAAATGAGAAATGGTCTTGTCTATGGACTTAAAAAAGCTTTTTGCTAAAAAAAAATAGGTAGATTTTGAAATAAAAACAAATATTTCGGTAGGACATTCATCCTAATCACATTAATTCACCCTATCAGAGAGAGAGAGGGAGAGCACTCCATCTCTGAAAATCAGCCTTTACCCCAGTGAGGAGGGTAGAAACATTTGCAGAGTAGAGGGACTTAAAAGTCCTGGCTACATTGAACCCCAAATACTGAAACCCAGAAGGGCTTAGTTTAAAAGGAATGTCAGATTGAGAGAGCTGTGTTGCTGGTTTATTGACAGGGAAGCAATCACTTTTTGATACGTTAATCCTGTACCCTGAGAACAGGCCAAATCTGCAAAAGAAAGACACAATAGCGGGACATGAATCTACTGTCAGATCCACTCCGTCTCTCTCAGGGATCCGCTCCACTTTCCTTCTCTCTCCTTCATCTCATCACTGCCACCTGTCCCAAGCACCTGCAGCCTATTACCATCAGTGAGGTATTTAAACCTCTCCTGTCCACCTCTTCCCTGCCAGATCGTTTAGCATACTTTGTGTGAATCGCTCCAGCCCTCAGGTTTGGACTCCAGCTATCAGTCCAGTTCCTCGGCTTGGTCCCAGTCACCGGCTCTGCTCCAGGCTTCGACGCAGCTCTGGCACACTCCAACTCAACCCAGCTCTCCAGCTTGGCCTCAGTCACCAGCTCGGCACCAGATCACGGTCCAGCTCCTCGGCTTGGTTCCAGTTCACAACTTCTATTCAGCCATCCTCCTCAGCACGGACTACAGTCTCAGATCCCCTATCCAGCTTCCTGTCACTATCTGTACTTTAATAAAGAATCACTGACCTTCACTGTCTTGTACGCTTTTGAGTCTTCAGTCCCACATTACAGAACGATCTGGCCAAGATGGACTCAGCCAAAGCAGAGAAAGTAATAAATCTATTCACCATCATTGAAGAAACTCTCCAAAATCATGCAGGCCAAATGAACACTATTTCTGCCGGGTTCCAGCAGATTGTGTCTCAACAGGAAGACACATTCCATGCCATGTCAAATCAGATCCATCTCCTGACTTCTCAGCTATCGAGTATTCCGAAGACCACAGAGAGTCTGGCCTCCGTTCCACCTTCAGATCCTGTTTCCCGGTGGTTCAACCGATCCCGGTCCAGGAGCCTCGGTCCGGATTACAGAACGTTACTCCAGAGAGGCAGATGGTTGTAATCCCTTTCTGGTCAACTGTTCAATCCTGTTTGCTTTGCAACCCAACACATTCCCCACAGAGAGAGCCAAGGTGGCATTTGTCATTAATCACCTGACGGGCGTGCACATCTCTGGGGAACCGCAGAGTGGAGAGAGGTACCCGGCCTGCTCTAGTTTCCAGTCCTTATCGACTGAACTCCGGAAGGTGTTTGACGCTGAGGATCAGGAGGCGCGGCCAGGGTCTTTTCAACTAAAACAGGGATCCCGTTCAGTGGCGGATTATTCCATTGAGTTTCGGATGCTTGTTCGGCAGAGTGGATTTAACGCTCCTGCACAGCACCAGGCTTTCCTTCTCGGGTTGGCCGAGCACATGAAAGATGAGCTCACCTCTTGGGAGCTTCCAGTAGACTTGGATGATTTAATTCGTATGTTAATCCGGGTTGATCAGCGAGTTCGAGCTCGTCGGAGGGAGTGGGCTACCCGGAGTCCTCTTTGCCTTCCTCTTGATGCCCAGCTACCACAGCTCTCTGTATCCACAACAGATTCCAGTTCCACAACAGATTCCACTGAACCCATGCAAATTGGCCACTCTCATCTCACTCCTGAGGAGAGGCTACGGCGTCGAAGGAGGAACTTTTGTATGTATTGTGGGGTTTCGGGCCATGTTGCATTGGTCTGTCCGTTAAAGGACAGGCTCAGCAGTAGCTGGAGGAGTACTGTTGAGTCTTACAGAGGGGTCTCCTCCATCAATCGCCCGCTTGTCCATGTCCAGCTGCTGCTTCCTGGGGCCACAGACTTTAACTACGTTCATTGACTCTGGGGCAGACGGCAGTTTTATGGACGAGACTTTGGCTCTTCAGTTGGGGTTGTCACGAGTTCCCCTACTCAAACCGGTTCCTGCACGGGCTCTGGATGGCCACTTCCTGGGTACCGCCCACGGACTAGTCCGTGACCCTATTGGTCTCTGGGAACAATCAAGAAACGCTAGGATTTTTCCTAATTCAGTCTTCAAGATTCCATTAATTTTGGGCTACCCCTGGTTGCGACGCCATAATCCTCACACTGGGCCAATACTGGGGTGGAGTCACTCTTGTCTTCAGTCAGCGGGATTACCCAACCCGCTACCTGGTACACCTGTATCCTCTCTGCCGGCCAACGTTCTAGGGAATACCAGGATTATAAGGAGGTCTTTAATAAGGCCAAAGCCACAGCCTTACCCTCGCATCGGCCATATGACTGTGCTATTGACTTGCTTCCTGGCACCTCACCTCCTAGAGGCCGATTAAATTCATTATCCACTCCTGAAAGAGAGGCCATGGATCAGGGGGATGAATGAAAGACAGCATTTAACACCTCGTCAGGTCATTATGAATATCTGGTGATGCCTTTTGGACTGACTAATGCTACCGTCGTTTTCCAGAACCTGGTTAATGATGTGTTGCGGAACATGCTCGACCGGTTCATATTTGTGTACCTGGATGATATCCTTAACTTTTTCAAGAATCACAAGGAGCATGCTCATCATGTCCAGTCAGTTCTTCAACGCCTGCTGGAGAATTTGCTTTTTGTCGAGGCTGAAAAATGCGAATTTCATGTACCCAGCGCCTCTTTCCTGGGTTACATTGCCGTCCAGGGTAAAATTCAGATGGACCCTTCCAAGGTGTCGGCAGTATTGGATTGGCCATCTCCGTGCAGTCTAAAGTCTGTTTCCTGCCACCAGGCCCCCGCCTCTCGCCCAGCTCGTTTGGAGGTGCTCCGGCATATTCGGTGCGACGGCTCCTTAGATCTAGACGCCGTGGTCGAGGCATTCAGTACCTGGTAGACTGGGAGGGGTATGGTCCAGAAGAACGTTCTTGGGTCCCTGCACGCCACATTCTGGATCCACAGTTAGTTTGGGACTTCCATTCTTCACATCCCGGGCAGTCAGTTGGAACGTCCGGCGCCGTTCCTTGAGGAGGGGTTCTGTCAGATCCACTCCGTCTCTCTCAGGATCCGCTCCACTTTCCTTCTCTCTCCTTCATCTCATCACTGCCACCTGTCCCAAGCACCTGCAGCCTATTACCATCAATGAGGTATTTAAACCTCTCCTGTCTACCTCCGCCAGATCGTTCAGCATACTTTGTGTGAATGTTTCCAGCGCTTGTTCCAGCTCTTGTTGCAGCCCTCACTCCAGCCTTCGCTCCAGGTCTCAGGTTTGGACTCCAGCTATAAGTCCAGTTTCTTGGCTTGGTCCCAGTCACCGGCTCGGCTCCAACCCTCATCGCCGCTCTACAGCTCGGCTCAGCACCAGATCACGGTCCAGCTCCTCGGCTTGGTTACAGTTCACAACTTCTCTTCAGCCATCAGCGCAGTTCCTCAGCACGGACTACAGTCTCAGATCCACGAACCAGCTTCCTGTCACTATCTGTACTTTAATAAAGAATCACTTACCTTCACTGTCTTGTGCGCATTTGAGTCCTCAGCTCCACATTACATCTACAGGGTCTGAAATATACATTAATAAGTCATCTGCATATAGTGAAAGTTTGAACACTGTACGCAACCGGGAAATATCTCTAAAAATAGAAGAGGACCTCAGATAGATAGACACATCTCTATCGCGAGAGCAAATAGAGGGGACAGGGGCCAACCCTCCCTGCAGCCTCTCTTTAGGAAGAAATAATCAGACTTGAAATTATTAGTAATTATACTTGTGCATGGTAGTGTGTATAGGAGTCGAATCCAGGATATAAACCCTGTGCTAAATCCAAATTTAGCCAAAACCTCAAACAAATAATCCCATTCAACTCTGTCGAACACCTTTTCTGCATCGATCGATATCACTACCTCAGGTGTTATTCTAGTTTCTTTAGAATATATTACATTAAGTAGAGTTTGTATATTGTAGAAGGCGCCCTTTAATAAATCCAGTCTGCTCCTTAGAAATAATAGTTTAAGCACCTTTTCCAGACGGTGGGATAAGGCTTTTGCAAGTATTGTAGTGTCTACATTCATTAAAGATATAGGCCTTTAGCACGCATAAAGTTCCGGGTCCTTGTCCTTCATTTAAAAGAATACTAATGGAGGCCTGTCTCAAAGTAGGGGAAGAGAGCCCTGTGAAAGCACCTCAGTATGCAATAATGGGATGTTTAGCTGAAAAAATGTCTAAAAACTCGGAAACCCATCTGGACCTGGTGCGTTATTACTCTGCATGTTACGTAAGGCCAGGAAAGCTCCCGTGTTGTCAAAACTGAGTCTAATTCAGTAACTACCTCTGGCCACATACTGGGGAAATCAAGGTCACCTAAAAATGTGGAATATCTGTTCGATCTGATGCCAGTTTGTGGTATATTTTTATGCTTTGTGCTTATTTCTGTGTGCTTAGTTAGTTTTTCATTTATGCATGATGAGTTTATGTTATGTGTTTATGGTTAATACTTATGCATGGTTTATAATCAAGTAAGGGATGTTATATTAATACATTTAGAAACATATTAAAGAAAAAGAAAGAAAACTTAATGTCAGAAGAGTATGGTTTAAAACAGGATAAGCTTAAAGCACACACACATTGAAGGCCAAGATAGAGACATGGGAGCCTGATGCTCAAGGTCAGAGATGGGAGAGGCCTAGCAGGTGCAAGAGTCCCAAGGCCTTACAGAATGACATCACCAAGTTTAATAGAAATCTTCAAAGGCTCATCTAAGATTACAGAAAGAGTTATCACTAAACTGTCATCTCAAAACTGTATAAAAGGCTTACATTTTCTGTACAAAATTTAGTAGAGCTCGGGTCGTTTATTGTGTTGGTTGTGAGCAATAAAGACTCTATGGCATTGAAATGGCTGTGCGTTCATGACTTATTCCACACAATTGTGCCAAAGACTGAGC
The DNA here is from genome assembly GCA_024349245.1 of Neodontobutis hainanensis. Classification (NCBI taxonomy): domain Eukaryota; kingdom Metazoa; phylum Chordata; class Actinopteri; order Gobiiformes; family Odontobutidae; genus Neodontobutis; species Neodontobutis hainanensis. The sequence goes on from JALDNG010001205.1 coordinate 34,941, forward strand.
GGTCAGTATTGGACACAACAATGTGCAAACTGATCCATGATCCCTGGTATTGTCTTTAAGCAATACTGGATATCTTGCACTTACTGCTATTGCTCTTCTGGTTAGACCTAAACTGGAATCGTTGCATTGTACTTGTCACTATAAAGTTGAATTTAATTCTAATCTAAATAGGCCCAACACTATAGTAGGAGAAACATGCCCATATCATGATGCTTGCTTTACTGTCCTCACTGTGTACTGTGGCTTAAATTCAGAGTTTGGCATTCTGGTTATTCTTCGACGTATGTTTTTTCCGTTGTTTTTGTTTGAGCTCAACAGAAAGTGTGGGAGTCTTAAACAGACGTTTTAATGTTGAAAAATGTTGAAGTAGAAATGTGTCAGTGACAGAAACAGATTGCACTGATGGTGTTAAATAAAGTTTATGAGACTTAATTAGGAAAACTGGTTGACCTTCTGACAGGTCTGTGGAAACAAATATAGTCTACATTTGGAGTTGCTTTATTTTTTTGGTACAACCATGTTGTTTTGAGAATTAGAAAAGTAAACAACTGAGGTTTGAGTATTGTTTGAGAAAAATATTGTCTAAGTAATTAAAGAAACTGAAATGAAGACAGAATAAATAATAACCAATGGGTTTTTAAATAATAGAGGTATATATCTAAAACTAAATAATAGATGCTAAGATGCTAAGAGGTGGCTTCTTTACAATAAAGTTTTAAACTGCAAGGTAAATTTGTAATCTGGGAATTGAAAACTTATCTAAGTTAAAACTGTCTAAACAATCTTGCAGGATTGGAGGTGGTTTATTTGAAAAGTTTAAGTTAAAGTGTTAAACTGTAAAAATGGTTAAAGTTTAAGAGCATAAGACAAGGTGCTCACTGGGTTTAATCACTGCTTGAAGTGATTTAAAGAGAAAAAGTCTTTTGATGAATCTGATTTAAAGGTTGGAACGTTTGAATTATTATTATAATTATTACTAGAGACTAACACAATAGTCTGTCCTTTTGAACAGAATTGAATAATATTTTTGGTTGAACCTTAGAAGTGTGATGGAAAACACTGAGTGAAATCTTTGGAAACTAAAGATTAAAATTTTAAGAGGTTTAATCTTTGCATGTTTTAAATTAACATTACTAACTATTACTGAGTTCAATGGTGGTGAATGTGAATAAATGAAGAGACGTGGAGTTGATTTTACACTTAATGGGTTGAGTTTCTGTTTAACATTGAGTGAAGGGTTTCTTTTTAAAGAGTCTGATGCAAAATTGTTGGAAACGTGAAATTAGGAATGAATAAACATTTTAGATATGATGCGGTTAAAATTAATGCAAAAACAAACTGGTTTGTTTTATTTATTGAGCACCTGGTGTTAAAACTGAGTTTTACAGAGACAGTGTGGAACAAATCTAAACTGAACAAACCCCTGAAGAATTGTTATTATAGGGGCAAATGCAGAGAAATTGACACAGAACTTAGTTAATTTTATGAAAAGTCTTTCTTTGAAACGACAGTCACATGGTGATGGAGTTTTGGAGGAGAGAGAGATGAGGTGTGTTTGAGCAGCTGAAGGAGGCTGTCCTGTTACAAGGTTAACTCCCAAGGGAGGGGTCTGAGGATTTTATTTCTAAAGGAATTCATTTGAAGTGATTGAACAATATTCTGAGGATTTTCTAATTAGATTGAGAATTTAAAGTCTTTGGCTAAAAGCTTTTTGTGACGATAGATCATGAGAAAATAGTTCTGATCTATTTTGAAATTTATTTATTTACATTTTTGTGAGGATAAATCCCTTGAGATGAATCATCTAGTTTTCGAGGGTCCTCTGTTTGCAAGGGTAACTGCAGACAGCAGTGCCATTATACAGTATACAGTATACAACATAAAAATAACATTTCAAATCAAATTAACTTACACAAATGTTCACACTTTCACCGCATACAACACTACACTCACAAGCTCTCATTACCTCCCTCCTTCAAAATTCAGTTACAAAATAAGAGTAAATATAATAAACATTATTTTACAAACAATACAAATAATCAAAAGCAAAGACAAACATTTTGCAAATGAGTTTATGAGTTTATTAAATTATTTATGTTTGCATCAACTGAATAAAATATTACTATGATTGTGGATGATACTACTTACAGTTACAGGTAAACACCTACAACTAATGATAACTAAAATTAAAACTGTGCTGAACAAAATTAAGTTTTAAATATAACATTTAACAACAGTGATGCTATTTGGAAAACATTAAAAGACGAATAATTAGAAATGATAATTGATAGACTGAAATTTTAAAATGATCAATGGCACTGGCCTTTCATTTTATGATTTTATATTTATTATTTTTATTTTATTTTTATTTGTTTTATTTTTGTTTTGAGCCATGTGTTTCCCAGAAGGGAGGATTTGACAATTAATATGGACACCAGTAAGAGCTAATATTAACATGGTTCTTTGAACTTATAGTCATCTTGGGTTACACCTGGAGTACACCTGTGAGCAGGGCCAGTGACAGGACGTCCTGTAACACCTCTCTGAACTTGACAAACTGATCGGTCTCTGTGTCTCTCTGGTTATATATAAGGATATAAAATATTCCTATAACATTACCACTCAGTCTTTTTAATTATTTTGAGCTTCCGGGTTTACAGAGTGTGAAGATGGCAGGGACGCTGTGGGCTGCGGCTGCCTTTTGCAAAGAAACCCCACAGAGACAATTTAACTACTGACCTGTATCATCAAGGATTTGTTCTTGCTTCCTGTTTGGAAACACTTTTGGGCCAGATGGCAGTGACATACAGCACACACACCTGGAGGAGTGGCACGCACTTCCTAACAACTAGAGAGCGGATCAGTGGCCATGGTTTGAACTTGTGACCTATACAAGATGAGACATGCGATGGATTTAAAACATTAAGGAAGAGCAACAGGAAGGGAACTTAAAAATATATATATTCAAATATGATAGCCTTACTGAAACAAACCAAAGTCACCAAAAATTTATGCATTCATGTTTGTTTTTAAAAAGCTGCTCCAAGTGAGATTTGAACTCACAACCTCAGCATTACTCTGCAGAAAACTGTCTTATAAGTACCGCGCTGACCGATTGCGCCACTGGAGCTTGTTCAACAGCAATCAGGACACAAACCTACAGCTAAGAAACTACAGATTTATGAGACCGTTTTATCCTCAGTCCCCTGAAACCAGTCAAGATCCTCTCAGGAATTTTTCTAATCTATTCTCTCCTGCTCTGCCTCGTCAAACTCATTTGACACCGCCGTGTCAAATGCTGCAGTGAGATCCAGTAAAACCAGAATTGAAACTTTACCAGAATCCAAGTTAGCATTTGTGTCTGATTTAGACTTAATGAAACAGTGGCTTCATGCTCTGTTTTTACACATCTATGTCTATGTGACACACAGCAATGTGTGTCACATTGTTTTAATTTCATTATTGTGTGGTTTCATCATTGATGTACATTCAATGTGAAAATGTGATGTGGTGCAGTACCATTTTCTGCCACAAGGTGGCAGCGCCCTTGTGAGACGGCATGTGCTCTTCTGGCGCTGCTCTGTCAGACCGGCAGATGCAGCCAAAGAGAACAAGAACTGATCGTGGGTCCGCCTCATTTGTTCTTTTTTTTGTAGTGGGTCCACCGGCCAATACCTGCTACAGTTTCTTGGTGGCCCGTGACGGGAGACGGTGTGTGACTATGTGAAAGGGAGACAGCCATGGCTGATGGTGAGAGGAGAAACTTGATGTGGGGCGTCCAGAGAACCCTGCTCACCCTATCACCGGATGAACTGTTCCAGACTGCCAAAGCCCTGGGGCCCATTACTGGAGGGGACCAGCCAGGTCTTACGTCAGGGGATGAGGAGAGTTGTTTCCAGTATCAGTGATGACATCATCAGTGATGTTATGTGCAGTAAAACTTTATTTGAGTCTGAAGACATGGGGATGTCATATTTGCTACAGCTCAAAGATGTTATTAATGAGCTCATCCAAAGTCGTGATTTGTTAGAACCAATAGCCCCGTCCCCAGACACCCAGATCAATGACACTGTTCAAAGTCAGATTAATGATAACTTACAGTAAAATGAAACTGAAGACACAATGACTGATCCCCACTAAGTTGTGAGCGCAAACAGTACAGAAATCCAGGAGCTGCTTACTAGTTATGAGGAGCTAAGTAAAAGAATCTGACAGTACATGCCCACAGTCGCTGCTCAGCCTGTACTGCAGTCACTAGTAAAAATACAGCCTAAATCGCAGTTTAGAGCACAAAACAACTCAATTGAAAACCCCACACATGAAAAAGTTGTGTCACTCAGAGATCTCTCATACCTCCACCGTAGAGAGTTCAAAATCCAAGAGATCAGAAATAAGCTATAACAATGTTTGTTGTCAGATCGAAGAAGGGTTTAAAGATCAGTTGAGCGATGCTGAAATAGTCAGAACTGTCTTAAGAGTTATCAAACCTGGTCATTTCAAAGACATGCTGATGACTAAAGATGAACTGACAGTAGGAGAAATAAAATACTTTTGCACTCCCACTTTCATGAACAGACCAACATAGATTTGTTCCAAGAACTAATGTGCACTAAGCAAGGTAAGGGTGAGACCCCAGCAGTTCCTCTATCGAGTCATAGGCCTTAAGCAGAAGATCCTGCTTGCCTCAAAAACATAGCCACAGATGTAAAGTACTCTGCTAGTACGGTCCAAGATGTGTTTCTCCATACTGTGTATCGGGGCTAGGACACAAACACAGTGACATTCAAAGAGAACTAAAACCATTACTAGCTGACCCTTCAGTTACTCATGAAGCAATACTCAAACATCTCAAAAAAGTAATTAGTGATGAAAAGGCAGCGACGCCTAGGTCCAGTGACACGCCCCAGAGGTGCCCATGCACAAGGTTCACTGAAGTGAATGCTGCTCAGAGCCCTGTGACAAAAGACGACACTTGTGTGAAGAGAAATGATAAAAGACAGACCTAATACAACAACTGGTTTTAAAAAGTTGAAGAGTTAACAAGTATATCTGCAATCACAAAAAGCAGAGCAAATGAGCCAACACATGAAAAGCAAAGCAAGTGACGAGAACACAAAACAACGTGGCTGTGCATTGTATCTTGAACAAAATCGTCCTGATTGTCCTCACTGCTTTTACTGTGGAGAAGAGGGACATCGAGCAGTAGGCTGTTTAAGGAAGTCATCTCGTCAGGGAAACTGGAGCCGATCTCTGTCAAGAGACAAGTAACGTCCCAAACCGCAACAAGTAAAGACATACAACAAGGACAGCCAGCACCAAACACACATGTCAATACACTGGCTACAGACTTACCTGATGTTAAAAATGAAAGACTCGCAAAGCTTATTGGGAATAAAGCACTCACCCAGTGTAGTCTGAATGGTTATAGCCTCGAAAGGAAGAACTACAAGAGGCATGTCTTGCTCTAGGGGTCTCAGATGAAGGCAGCATCACTGACCTCATAAATAGATTAGAAGAGCTGGTGAACTTTAAGGACATTTATCCAAAGCTCTTAATGAAGGTCAAAAAAACTGGAGGTAAGTTTGAAGCCAGATTTTGGTAATACAAGCTGTATATATTTCTATCCAAAAATAAAAATTCTTCTTTTCAGGTGGTGTATTGCATTTCTCCTGCCATCATGGAGTGGTGTATTATATCAACTTGTAGACCATGTACCATGTAGACGGTCTTTTAAGTTTCAAGACATTTCCTACATGCTTTATTTCAGATGTGTCTGGCCAAGTTGCTAGACACATGAACAATCGAAGTAAACAACTCTTTTTTCAGCCAAACGATGGTAGACTGTGTATACCCACAAGTGAGAACATTGCCAAAGCAATTTCTAAAGAACTTAAAGTTGAAATGCCATGGGTAAAAAATCTGAACTTTTCATCTCTGCAGCCTCCCTCCCTTGATGCCAACCCATGGATCACTCCACACCCCGTCACAAAAACAGGTCAACGATATGCACTGTATGATCGTTTTCATCAGAAAAAACAAAAAAGACCAGAAGAAGAAATGAGGAGTCTAAACTTGTGTCCTGATTTACGTGCACATGTAAATTCATCAGTTGCCAAACAATTCAACCGAGAGTTAGCTGCAATTAGATACTCTCTTACTCAGATGAATGAAATTCACTTCAAACAGACAATACGAGTCTTAGTGGAACTTCATAACTTTGCCATAAACAGCCACTTCATGACTGCTGTGGAAAAACAGTCTTCCATCCCACTTGTTTTGGGAGACCATTGCAACTTTCGAATCTTCTGGTAGGTTTATATTATCTGCAGCATTTATTAACAAAAATTCATTTAACAAAACAATTGTCTTTAACTTATTAGCAAAGAACAAGGACATTAAGGCTCTTGTCTCATCACAACATTCTTCTGAATCAGCAGAGACATTTAGCTTAAGTAATTATTCTGCCACTGAAGATGACATGGTTTGTGAAATAGTATTTTACTCAGTACTATTTTTAATAAAATAACACATATATATTTTTGTAATTGCAATTGTTTCCTTTGGTAGGCTCTCTTAAAAACAATACTTTCTGGGGGACACAACGAAACCATCACCTTTACCAAAATTGGGAAAAAGTTCCCAGTTACTATCAGAGACATTAAAAGTGTTTGTCCTTTAAATCTGCTGGATCGAGTGTCCCGGGGAATGCCTTGGTTAACTGATGATGTAAGTTCAACCTAAAGTTGTTATAAATATTTGTATTGATACTAACATCATTGTGTGTTTAATAATTTTGTCCTGACATTGTATTTTATCTAGGCAGTTCATTTTAGAGTGGCACAGATAGCCAAGACATGCACAAAGATAAAATTATTGAATTGTGCAGTTGAAATAACTATTATCTTTTGTTAATAATTAATAATTCATCCTAATCAATATCTTTTGCCTCTTCTAAGTCTGTAAGTTTAGCAAATTTTGATTTTGTTATTTGGAGCCGAGACTGGTTTACACATCATCAAGTTCAAGATTCCACGTTGAAGTTCTTGAAAGTAAACAATACATTATTTTAAATGTTCTGTATGTGTTTTATGCTAATATAATTGTACACTTTCAGACTGCAGATAGAATATTTTTGCCAAGGCTAGTAGGACACCAAACATCGGAGACAGGGAATCACTTTGTTCTGTGGGTATGTATTATGGGTCCCATTTAAACCATGCACTCATTAATAACTTGATTAATACATTTTTTATTTGGTAGGTTTTGGATTTCACAAAAAAGAAATAAGGGTATATGACTCATTAAAACACACTCAACAATCAGCAATGAAGACATGGCTCTTCTGAGGTGTGTTATTAATATAATTGTGTGTGTACATCACCGTGGTTGCTATAAAGATGTGACATTTAACAAAATGACTACAGTAATGTTTTCAGAAACCATGGAGGCCTTACAGGATGGCAGACAACTGTTCCTCAACAGTGGAGACAGAGAGATAGTGATAACTGTGGCATCTTTGTGTGTTCTGTATGTACAAATAAATGTATTTTTTATTTGTTTCAATGTATAATAAGTATTCTACAGAAAATAATTTATATTTTTAAACTAACAGGCAGCTGAGAATGAGGTAAGAACCATCAAAGTTTCTGATCACGCTCTGACACTCACACAGTGTAGGGCCCTCCGAATATATCATGCTACACAAATGATCAAAGGCCTCAGTATTGAGGTAAGTGTTTTTGTTTCTGTTCTTTTAATAGAAGTTACCATACATTAACTATTTTCCCCTCTGTGATGTAGGATTTTCCTAAGACAGATGCTGAAATAAAAAAGGGCTGATGAAGAAGAAAACATAGTTCTTAAATAAAAAAAGAAAAAAGACTCTAACTCTGAATGCTTGTCCTGGTCATTAGGAGTCTGTACTTTCCAGCGTGAAAAGGGCACTTTGAGGTGAAGTATATTTAGTTTTTTTTTATTATTGTGTTTTTTGTAGTTTGAATTGTAATTTCAATCTGCATATTTGATATCCAACATACACACAATATTAAATGATGATGATGTTTATGTGTTAACAGAGCACTTCACAGAGAAACAAAACATTTTTTATGGCTGAAGTGTGAAAACTGCACAAAATGGATACACTTTGCATGTGCAGGTGTACAGGAGACTGGTCCAAAAAAAATTTTTGTGGCTGTCATCAGACACTTGATCCAAATATGTAAGTATGCTGTGCACCCTTTATAAACAAAATGTTTGTTTCTCTTAAGCTCTTCTTATCAATTTCTGTAAACCTCTATCCTCTTCTCTTGCATGAGTGCATTTTATGTCCTCATTATTTCCCTCCATTAATACTCCTCAGTCTTAAAAATGTGCTGTCTGCATTCCATTATCTATGTATTCACCTATAAAACCTGTAAAGTCCACCATAATGTCTGTCCTCTGAATTTAAGAAACAGCATCAGCTCTTCCTATATTGATTAAAAATCATCAAAATCATGAATAAACAGACTTGGCATAATCATCTGGTCTCCTAAAATCATGTAAACACTTTCCTTTTTCATTTTTAACCAGCACACCTTACACTCTTCTATACACAATTTGACCTGCTAGTCCGTACCTCTTCAACTCATCACTTCACTCCTGACTCCTGACCACAAATATTAATGTCCTCACAATTTTTTAAGCTGAATCAAATTAATACCAAATTGCTCATTTACCTCTCATACATGTCTTAGCACTTTGAAATACTATATTGTTACTACAGACTTCATCATACAAGACAACGAGCTCCTTTATGGGCACCCTTTCTTATAGATAAATCTACAAAACAATCCCTCTAACCTTTTCTGTTCTTCTCAAATAGCATCCCCAAACAAAGACCGCTTTATTTGTACTTAAAGGCATGCACTAATGTACTTTAAGCATTTGCAGGATGAAAACTTAATGGAGTCAGCTGATGTTGACACAATAATGTCTGACCAACAAATCCAGGTATACGTTTATAGAAAGACATTGATACAATTTAGTACATAAACTAAAATGTGCATAAACTGTTATTAATATAGGCACTGGAACAAGATCTTCAGTCTGGGTGCATTCAGTCAGGGAGAATGTACATATTCAAAAACCCATTGTGCAGACTTCCTTAGAATAAACTATTCTGCCCACCTGACAGTGTTTGAGGACACAAAGGTAAGCCTTCAAAATTGCATAAAACACACTTGAGTTTAACATAAAAGTCAAATGTATATTTTTCACTTTTAGACTGAACAGCTTTTAGGCAGGATTCACAAGCTGGTTGGTAAAGACATGGAGGCCCTAAAGAAAGAAGAGGATGTGGCAGAGGTTATTTTGCCAAAAATAAGATAATTTCTGATGATTTTTACAATTTGGTTGGGTTGTTGCACTTGTGTAGCAATATATTTTTTATTACAGCTCATAATTCAGTGGCTGAGAAATCATTTTGACATATATCGCCATGAAGCAGAATGGATCCTAAAGCATACCACTCCTCCCAGTGACACATACTGGTAAGCCTGGGACTGTCGTCTGAGAGCAGGAGAAGGCCAAACAATTACTAACACTACTACTAATAATTGTGCAATTATACCTACAGGCTGCATATTGACGATCAAGAGCAACATGTCAACAATCACCATAGAAGATGTAAATACTTATGTTCTGACTATTAATGACAACCAATGCTCAAAAAGATCATTTTTGAATGTATTGCTGCAGCTTTCAAGCAATCTTCTACAGAAGATTTTTTCGGAAGTTGTTCTAATGGATGGAGACAAAGCCATTGCAAACGTGGCAGCTCCCTGTAAAAGGTTTAAATCAGTTGTGACACAGGAAACATTTCTCAAAGACATACACTATAAATGGCTGAACAGTAAGTAGACCCGTCTATTCCAATTGTAATATGAAAGATAGATTTAAAGACTTTTAAACAAACTAAATTAACACTTATGTACAAATGTATTTGAAGGTGTAATAGATCTTTAAAAAACTGGACCAGATTTCCAAAAGCAATTACAGCAGATGTATACAATTAGTACATGTGGAAAATGTTGAAACCTCTACAAGTCCTTCCCAGGAGATACAAACGTTTCATTATATATTTGTGAAGCTATTTATTATTTTAAATCTCAGATTGTGAGTATTTAAAAAGAAGTCTGTGACAAAGATTTTTTTTTCCAGGTTGTATTGGCAAAGGAAAGTGTGGAGAACTCCAGGGCATCTATAGCTCCCCACCACATCCTGGGTTTTGTGGGCCGCTTTGTGCCCCAAGTGGAGATGGAAGTGAGTGAGTGTGTGTGTGTGTGTTTATGTCAAAATATATAATACAAATAAATAAATCTTTACTCGGATTGTATCTTGTATGTGGCTACATTCTACATCACATTATCTGAATCCATCACACCCTAATCAAAACAAACAATGCTGCTTTCAGAGAAAATTGGGTTTCCAAAAGTAGTCATGTGGAGGTTTCATTTTGTTGTTCAAGGTGAGGGCAGTCCAACAGTTTAGATAATGCCATTGCTGTAGGTTTACATTAGGATGCAGTAATGATGGCAATTTCATTATCTTACACTATACAGTAATACTTAATAATGACCAAACACTTGGCACAGGCCACAACAAACAAAGGGAGCTTTTTTAGCCGGCCACTTTTAAAAGTGGCAAGCCAAGTGCCACTTTTAAAACACCTTTTTTTAAAAAAACACCTTTTGTTGTTTAGCTGCAAATTGTTGGAAATATGTTATGGTGTATTACTTTATATCAGTTAAATTATCAAAGTTTTTACCAACGAGGAGTTTATAATTATTTTTAACAGTGTAAGATATTTAAATCTAAACCTAAGGCACTGGCCTTGTCAGAACGACTAATTCGTCAAGGGGTCTGTCTGCAGACTACAGCCCATACACCATTGATACATGGAGTAAATAAAGTCTTTGTCGCCCTCTTTTGGTGAATATAGAGTAGTGTTTGAACCAAGTAGAGCACAATGTGTGTAATACTATGCCATTGAAAGATTTATATTATAAAACTGCATACTTATAAGAATAAAATATAAGAAGCCATTGTATTTAAACATTGTCTTTTAGAAAGTGACCTGACCTCTGATTAAAATGGCATCCAAAAGGAGGTGGCATTAAAAAGAGACTACAATAGAATCATGTTATTCACTTCTTTATTTCTCCTAAAACGTGAATAGCACATTGTATAAAAACGTACAAATTAATATATTAACATGAAGGACAAATAATTAGTGGTCATTTGCGTTCTAAGTCCAAAAATAACTCTGAGCTCGATTTCCGGTCTGGCTAAGTGGCTAGGCTAACAGTAATGTACCAAACACATAGTTTGTATAGATGAGCACATAATTAACGATTTACGGCTTCGATCATATGTTCAAAACATATCTTACAGCTGTCAAAACGCCGTTTCTATTTCAATCATGTGTGTGCATTTTTAATAATATAAATAGGCTATTTTTCTCTGACCTGCTGAGTAAAGTCACATATACATTAGGATACGTGGCCAAAGTCCAAGCAGCCGTTTTAACAAAAGTGGCCGGACGGTCGGACTGTTTTTGTAGAGGCTAGAACCATCAAAAGTGGCAGACCACTTTAAAAGTAGAAAGCCAAGTGATCTGTCACTTTTAAAAGTGGAAAACCCTAAAAGCGCCCTCTGGTGGTTGTGGCTGGTGAACTGGCAAGCCATCTGCCAGTTTAGGATCTCGGCGCTGCTGTAACAAGGTTAAGACAAAAGACAGAATAATAGAACATAGTCTGTTTCAACACTTTACACTATGGCCATGTTATTATTAATTCATATATTAAATACTTGATATAAAGAACCAGTTGAAACACAGTGGCGCACGTGCTGACGTAAGCACGTAGGCTACAGGTGCTGGTTGCTAAGTTCATCTGTTCGAGCGAAAAAGCGTCATTGCAAATTTGCAAACTTGGCTGTGAGAAAATAACGCACATTTTGAGTTTTACTCGACGATTTCTTCGAAAAAGAGACTTCAACTCCGGACTTTTTCCACTAAGACATCTGCTGAGCACCCACTGACCAGGACTACGAGACTGTTTTGAGAAAAAAAGGTGAGACTTAATAATTTTACATTTTCACGTTATTTTCAATGGGCTTTATCATTACTACTACACGGCCCAACATAGCGACCAATACTTTTAAGCAAAATGAGCATTTATCAGGATTACGGTGTGTTTTATAGTAAATTTACTAGAAAATGTGTCGCTTTATCTGCTCAACGATTAGTTAGGCTATTTGATAGGACTACAATACAGAATTATCAATTTAAAAGCAACACTGGTGATGATGAGTAAAAATAGTTGATTTGTTTGGTAAATAATTGACATGTACAAGTAAAGACCACTGTGCTTAGGCCAAGAGGTTATGTTTAGACCTACACTGTGTTTGTATTTGAGCTTTTAATGTAATTGGGTATATTCATAAAGTCTTATACACTTGGACATAGTTTCTGTTCTTTATTCAAATTAAAACAGTAACAAAATAATACATTGTTTAGGCTAGCCCATCTGTCCAGGTGTGGAAAGCAATAATAAGTGAAAGTCAAACATTAATTCCAAAACATTTTTAAAACAAGCTTAGCTGTGTGCTTAAGTGCTGTACAAGTCATATAGACATGAAACAATAAAGTAAGAACTGAAACAGACTATAACCATCTGAAATACAAAAAGCACTTAAATATAACCTCTTTAAAGTAACACCATTTGTGTTCTACTGTAACTTTAGATTTGTTGCATTTCAATGTAAACCTTGTGACTATGAAAGCGATTGTGTCAATAATGTGTCTATTGCACCTTTTATCTGTTAAAACCTGTCAGAGTTTGTCACTATAAAGAATTCACATGATTGACTTAAACCAGTGACACTATTTTAACACTTTGACATAAAAAGTATATTTATGGAGCATTACACCAATATGTGTCATTTGAAAATAATAATTGTGTAACTATGACATGCAGCAGTATTTTAACTGAATTTTAATGACTTTTTTTTTAACTGAATTTTAACTCTTTTCAGATCTTCACAAAATGGCCCAGCGCGTCTCCTGGACGACGAAGCCCGGGTGTCCTGATGTGCTCCTCCTGCGCAGGCTGCTCACACTCCACACCCACTGTTCCATCTACACCTGCCTCCTCCACAAGGCCCTCTAACAGTGCTTTAATGTCTGTCTCTCCACAGGAGACACAGGGCTTCAGCTGGACCTGTGTCCTGGCTCCAAACCCCAACAGACCTGGCAGCCCACTCCTGATCCTGCGCAGGATCTCTCCACCTGAGGCTAAGGTTTCTGACACCCTCTCCTCCTCTTCAAGCTCCTGCTCTTCCTCTTCCTCTGGTTCTGACTCTAGTTCTTCCTCTCGCTCCTCCTCCCCTTCTACCCCTCTGTATCCCCTCGCACCACTCGACCCCTAAGTCTCAAAATAGGATCCTCACCCTTAGCTGCAGCTCCTCCTCCCCTGCTCTTCTCCCTCCTGCTCCCCTCCTTGCTCCACTTTCTTTTATCTGCCTTCTGCTAAGAGTCCTACCCGCTCTAACTCCTCGACCTGCAGCTCTCCTCCCCCCTGCTCCTCCCCTCTCTGCCTTCACCCCCTGCCGTCTCCCCTCCCCCTTGCTCCTCCCCTTTCCGCCCTCACCCCCTGCCGTCTCCCTCCCCTTGCTCCTCCCCTCTCCACCCTCACCCCTGCCGTCTCCCCTCCCCTGCTCCTCCCCTCTCCGCCCTCACCCCTGCCGTCTCTCCTCCTCCTGCTAATGGCTCTGATTCTGACTCCAGCTCTGGATCTAGCTCCTCCTCCTCCCCTCTCTCCCCTCACTCCTCTGGTCTCTCTAGGTCTTCTAAAAGGAGCCGTAAGCGTGGCTCCAGCTCCTTATCCTGCTCTCCTGCCTCTTCTCCTCCTGCTAAGGTCTCTAAGCTGAGCTTTAACTAGCCTCCCCTCCTGCCCCTCTTCTCTCCCCTCTCCTCCTTCTTCTGATTTCTCTCTTTAAGATCTGATGCCCTCTCTCTTTTGAGGTTTGTGTCACTAAAAACCTGGGTTAAGTATAAATTTTTTTAATCAAGTTTTTGTTACATTTTAAAATAAGTTGTGTTAGTGAGTGTTGTCTGGTGGTGGTTTTGTGGTGTTTTTGTGGTGTTTTTGTGGTGGTTTTGTGGTGGTTTTATGGTGTGTTTTCTGGTGGTGGTTTTGTGGTGGTTTTATGGTGTGAAAAAATCTGAATAATATTGAATGTGTTAGTAGCTTGTTAAGTTTGATTTTGCTGATTTGTCAAAAAAAAAAAAAAGGACAAAAAAAAGTTTGTTTTATGGTGGTATTAAGTTACATGTCGTTTGTTTTGTGCAAAATGCAAAGGTAAGTATCTTGTTGAGATATATATTTATAAAAACACAAATATAAAAAAATAAAAGCAACACATTAAAAGGAAATAAGTGAGCCTGTAAAGGTGAGTGTTCATTACCTACACTTGATTAACTCTTCTTCACAGATTCACATGCCATTTTTTTTCTCTTTTGATTTTTTACAAAGGTGACCTACAGTAAAGACACGGCAGTAAATATTGTCCAAGAGCTTGTGAATCGACAAGAGAAGAGTAAACGCAAAGAAAGGAAATAACGTAAAGAATTGAAGCACATAGAGAACCATGAAAGAGAGGAAAGAAAGCTCAGAGAAAAGTGGAAGCAATGTTAGTATTAATCAGGTTTATGAACACACATTTGAAGGAAGCAGGTCGGTCTAAGTCAAGTGTAATAAATTAATTTATCTCTTTTCTCTTACAGTGAAGAAAGTGGTGTTCGATGGAGCGGAGGAGGGGCAGGACTCGCCAGATTCACACTAAAGGTAATTATTATTGCAGACTCAGAGAATACACCAAGCAGCACAAGGTTTTATTCTTTAAACACAATAGAAGAGGACTGTCTCCGGTACAAGAGAGAGTTGTGGCAACATTTTTACTGCCTTCATGTCTCCATCTGATGCTGTCATGAAGAATGGTGCATTTCTTTATTTTACTCTCACCATTTCTTCTAGAGATTAAAATGGAAGACATATTGTTGTCATAAAGAAAATCGAATTAGGCAAAAAGTGTAAGGCACAGTAATAACGCCACATGAAGAAGAATATAAGAGATGAAATGCAAAGTAAAGGTAATAAGAACGAAGAAACAAAACAAAAACTGTTTTCTTATGTATTTAAATGTTTTAAATAAATATGTAAACTCAAATGTTCAGATATATTCTCCTCAGACTAAACTCACTGGCCTCATTTGTTTTTATGCTTTTAGGAGATGATGCAGATGATATTAAAAGCTAAACATCACAAGATTTATTTTAAATGTGTATCTATTTAATACATGTGACAGTCTGATATAGCAGACATGTCTAGATAAATTTGCACTGCATTTGTTTCATTACTGTCTCTGTTTTACAGGTGAAAATAGGAGCCATGCTGTAGATAAGGTGAAGAAAAGCCGGGAACAATAAAAGGAGAAAAATAAGTGAAGATGATGAGCAAAAGAAATCAAACCAAAGATATGTACGTATTCATGTTGTTTATAATTCAAACCATTGTAAGTTATACAGTTGTTTGTTCATTCATTTTCTACCGCTTAGTCCCGTCAGGGTCGCGGGTGTAATTTATATAGTTATTCATAATTTCTTCTTAAATCCAGAAAGACATCTGTGGAGAGATGACCTACACAACAAAACACTCTGAAGGCTACAGCATCATTGTGGAGACAAACCTGTCCTGGACTCTTCTCAAACAATGGATCACAGCCTCAGACTCCAAAAGAAGAACATGTTCTCTTCAGTGAGACGCGCTAAAGCAGGACAAGAACATCAGGCCCCACAAAGGAAAAGAGACCGTCAATAACTTAAACTTTAATAACTCAATAAGCCGCTTTTAACATGGAAATAAAATTAGTGGGTAAAATAATTTGCTTGTTTATGGCTGTGTAATTATTAGTCAAACACTATGAGGAGAATATGGTTATTTTACATTGATAATGACTTTTTCGCTGAGCTCCAGGAATCAGCACTGTTATCAGATTTGGCTTATCCACTCCAGCCAGTTATTTTACTGATTGAGTTTTATAAACATTAAATACAAGAAATAGACCTTTTTTTTCCCTGTTAAACTAACTTATCAAATCTGATAAGAACAATATGCTTTCATTTAGAAAATTATATGTAATGTTACAAAATGATGTTTCTACAGTTTCATTGAGTCCTCCAACATATGGGACGTTGCTGCCAGGGACAGAGAGAGACGCTCTGAAGAGAGGGGGATCGGCTGCATGTACATTTCCAGTTTTGCGACTTAAAGTCTTTCCCTTAAATATTCAGTCGATCAGTGCTGGCACTTAGGCAACCACTCCTGGAGCATGACTTCATGGAGCCACTGGGAGTTGGAAGGGGCTGTTGTTGACTTCCAATGTAGGAGGAGATGACGTCTGGCAATTAGGGAGGTAAAAGCAAGAACCTCCACTTGTGCTGATGAATACTGTGTGTATTCCTCAGGAAGGCCAAAGACGGCCACATGTGGAGAAACACAGGCTGTGACTGAGAGAACCTTAGACATTGTGTCAAAATAACTCCAAAAACTGCCAAAACTTTGGGAAAGTGCTTTCTTAACTGGAACCATGTCTTATAAGTGTTGATAACAACTGAGTTACAGGTAAGGCCAGAGGGACTGACTGTGACTGAATCAGTAAAGCAAGTAAAGAGGATGATGGACATGACTGTGCTTCCAATTGACAACAGACTTTGATAATGTAATTCTATTAATCCTGCCATTCCACAAAAAATGAGAAATGGTCTTGTCTATGGACTTAAAAAGCTTTTGCTAAAAAAATAGGTAGATTTTGAAATAAAAACAAATATTTCGGTAGGACATTCATCCTAATCACATTAATTCACCCTATCAGAGAGAGAGAGGAGAGCACTCCATCTCTGAAAATCAGCCTTTACCCCAGTGAGGAGGGTAGAAACATTTGCAGAGTAGAGGGACTTAAAAGTCCTGGCTACATTGAACCCCAAATACTGAAACCCAGAAGGGCTTAGTTTAAAAGGAATGTCAGATTGAGAGAGCTGTGTTGCTGGTTTATTGACAGGGAAGCAATCACTTTTGATACGTTAATCCTGTACCCTGAGAACAGGCCAAATCTGCAAAAGAAAGACACAATAGCGGGACATGAATCTACTGTCAGATCCACTCCGTCTCTCTCAGGGATCCGCTCCACTTTCCTTCTCTCTCCTTCATCTCATCACTGCCACCTGTCCCAAGCACCTGCAGCCTATTACCATCAGTGAGGTATTTAAACCTCTCCTGTCCACCTCTTCCCTGCCAGATCGTTTAGCATACTTTGTGTGAATCGCTCCAGCCCTCAGGTTTGGACTCCAGCTATCAGTCCAGTTCCTCGGCTTGGTCCCAGTCACCGGCTCTGCTCCAGGCTTCGACGCAGCTCTACGGCACACTCCAACTCAACCCAGCTCTCCAGCTTGGCCTCAGTCACCAGCTCGGCACCAGATCACGGTCCAGCTCCTCGGCTTGGTTCCAGTTCACAACTTCTATTCAGCCATCCTCCTCAGCACGGACTACAGTCTCAGATCCCCTATCCAGCTTCCTGTCACTATCTGTACTTTAATAAAGAATCACTGACCTTCACTGTCTTGTACGCTTTTGAGTCTTCAGTCCCACATTACAGAACGATCTGGCCAAGATGGACTCAGCCAAAGCAGAGAAAGTAATAAATCTATTCACCATCATTGAAGAAACTCTCCAAAATCATGCAGCCCAAATTTACACTATTTCTGCCGGGTTCCAGCAGATTGTGTCTCAACAGGAAGACACATTCCATGCCATGTCAAATCAGATCCATCTCCTGACTTCTCAGCTATCGAGTATTCCGAAGACCACAGAGAGTCTGGCCTCCGTTCCACCTTCAGATCCTGTTTCCCCGGTGGTTCAACCGATCCCGGTCCAGGAGCCTCGGGTCGGGATTGCAGAACATTACTCCGGAGAGGCAGATGGTTGTAATCCCTTTCTGGTCAACTGTTCAATCCTGTTTGCTTTGCAACCCAACACATTCCCCACAGAGAGAGCCAAGGTGGCATTTGTCATTAATCACCTGACGGGGCGCGCACATCTCTGGGGAACCGCAGAGTGGGAGAGAGGTACCCCGGCCTGCTCTAGTTTCCAGTCCTTATCGACTGAACTCCGGAAGGTGTTTGACGCTGAGGATCAGGAGGGCGCGGCGGCCAGGGGTCTTTTTCAACTAAAACAGGGATCCCGTTCAGTGGCGGATTATTCCATTGAGTTTCGGATGCTTGTTCGGCAGAGTGGATTTAACGCTCCTGCACAGCACCAGGCTTTCCTTCTCGGGTTGGCGAGCACATGAAAGATGAGCTCACCTCTTGGGAGCTTCCAGTAGACTTGGATGATTTAATTCGTATGTTAATCCGGGTTGATCAGCGAGTTCGAGCTTGTCGGAGGGAGTGGGCTACCCGGAGTCCTCTTTGCCTTCCTCTTGATGCCCAGCTACCACAGCTCTCTGTATCCACAACAGATTCCAGTTCCACAACAGATTCCACTGAACCCATGCAAATTGGCCACTCTCATCTCACTCCTGAGGAGAGGCTACGGCGTCGAAGGAGGAACTTTTGTATGTATTGTGGGGTTTCGGGCCATGTTGCATTGGTCTGTCCGTTAAAAGGACAGGCTCAGCAGTAGATGGAGGAGTACTGTTGAGTCTTACAGAGGGGGTCTCCTCCATCAGTTGCCCGCTTGTCCATGTCCAGCTGCTGCTTCCTGTAGGGCTACAGACTTTAGCTACATTCATTGACTCTGGGGCAGACGGCAGTTTTATGGACGAGACTATGGCTCTTCAGTTGGGGTTGTCACGAGTTCCCCTACTCAAACCGGTTCCTGCACGGGCTCTGGATGGCCACTTCCTGGGTACCGCGACCCACCGGACTAGTCCCGTGACCCTATTGGTCTCTGGGAACAATCAAGAAACGCTAGGATTTTTCCTAATTCAGTCTTCGAAGATTCCATTAATTTTGGGCTACCCCTGGTTGCGACGCCATAATCCTCACACTGGGCCAATACTGGGGTGGAGTCACTCTTGTCTTCAGTCAGCGGGATTACCCAACCCGCTACCTGGTACACCTGTATCCTCTCTGCCGGCCAACGTTCCTAGGGAATACCAGGATTATAAGGAGGTCTTTAATAAGGCCAAAGCCACAGCCTTACCCTCGCATCGGCCATATGACTGTGCTATTGACTTGCTTCCTGGCACCTCACCTCCTAGAGGCCGATTAAATTCATTATCCACTCCTGAAAGAGAGGCCATGGATCAGGGGGATGAATGAAAGACAGCATTTAACACCTCGTCAGGTCATTATGAATATCTGGTGATGCCTTTTGGACTGACTAATGCTACCGCTTTTCCAGAACCTGGTTAATGATGTGTTGCGGAACATGCTCGACCGGTTCATATTTGTGTACCTGGATGATATCCTTAACTTTTCAAGAATCACAAGGAGCATGCTCATCATGTCCAGTCAGTTCTTCAACGCCTGCTGGAGAATTTGCTTTTGTCGAGGCTGAAAATGCGAATTTCATGTACCCAGCGCCTCTTTCCTGGGTTACATTGCCGCCCAGGTAAAATTCAGATGGACCCTTCCAAGGTGTCGGCAGTATTGGATTGGCCATCTCCGTGCAGTCTAAAGTCTGTTTCCTGCCACCAGGCCCCCGCCTCTCGCCCAGCTCGTTTGGAGGTGCTCCGGCATATTCGGTGCGACGGCTCCTTAGATCTAGACGCCGTGGTCGAGGCATTCAGTACCTGGTAGACTGGGAGGGGTATGGTCCAGAAGAACGTTCTTGGGTCCCTGCACGCCACATTCTGGATCCACAGTTAGTTTGGGACTTCCATTCTTCACATCCCGGGCAGTCAGTTGGAACGTCCGGCGCCGTTCCTTGAGGAGGGGGTTCTGTCAGATCCACTCCGTCTCTCTCAGGGATCCGCTCCACTTTCCTTCTCTCTCCTTCATCTCATCACTGCCACCTGTCCCAAGCACCTGCAGCCTATTACCATCAATGAGGTATTTAAACCTCTCCTGTCTACCTCCGCCAGATCGTTCAGCATACTTTGTGTGAATGTTTCCAGCGCTTGTTCCAGCTCTTGTTGCAGCCCTCACTCCAGCCTTCGCTCCAGGTCTCAGGTTTGGACTCCAGCTATAAGTCCAGTTTCTTGGCTTGGTCCCAGTCACCGGCTCGGCTCCAACCCTCATCGCCGCTCTACAGCTCGGCTCAGCACCAGATCACGGTCCAGCTCCTCGGCTTGGTTACAGTTCACAACTTCTCTTCAGCCATCAGCGCAGTTCCTCAGCACGGACTACAGTCTCAGATCCACGAACCAGCTTCCTGTCACTATCTGTACTTTAATAAAGAATCACTTACCTTCACTGTCTTGTGCGCATTTGAGTCCTCAGCTCCACATTACATCTACAGGGTCTGAAATATACATTAATAAGTCATCTGCATATAGTGAAAGTTTGAACACTGTACGCAACCGGGAAATATCTCTAAAAATAGAAGAGGACCTCAGATAGATAGACACATCTCTATCGAGAGCAAATAGAGGGACAGGGGCCAACCCTCCCTGCAGCCTCTCTTTAGGAAGAAATAATCAGACTTGAAATTATTAGTAATTATACTTGTGCATGGTAGTGTGTATAGGAGTCGAATCCAGGATATAAACCCTGTGCTAAATCCAAATTTAGCCAAAACCTCAAACAAATAATCCCATTCAACTCTGTCGAACACCTTTTCTGCATCGATCGATATCACTACCTCAGGTGTTATTCTAGTTTCTTTAGAATATATTACATTAAGTAGAGTTTGTATATTGTAGAAGGCGCCTTTAATAAATCCAGTCTGCTCCTTAGAAATAATAGTTTAAGCACCTTTTCCAGACGGTGGGATAAGGCTTTTGCAAGTATTGTAGTGTCTACATTCATTAAAGATATAGGCCTTTAGCACGTACAAGTTCCGGGTCCTTGTCCTTCATTTAAAAGAATACTAATGGAGGCCTGTCTCAAAGTAGGGGAAGAGAGCCCTGTGAAAGCACCTCAGTATGCAATAATGGGATGTTTAGCTGAAAAAATGTCTAAAAACTCGGAAACCCATCTGGACCTGGTGCGTTATTACTCTGCATGTTACGTAAGGCCAGGAAAGCTCCTGTGTTGTCAAAACTGAGTCTAATTCAGTAACTACCTCTGGCCACATACTGGGGAAATCAAGGTCACCTAAAAATGTGGAATATCTGTTCGATCTGATGCCAGTTTGTGGTATATTTTTATGCTTTGTGCTTATTTCTGTGTGCTTAGTTAGTTTTCATTTATGCATGATGAGTTTATGTTATGTGTTTATGGTTAATACTTATGCATGGTTTATAATCAAGTAAGGGATGTTATATTAATACATTTAGAAACATATTAAAGAAAAAGAAAGAAAACTTAATGTCAGAAGAGTATGGTTTAAAACAGGATAAGCTTAAAGCACACACACATTGAAGGCCAAGATAGAGACATGGGAGCCTGATGCTCAAGGTCAGAGATGGGAGAGGCCTAGCAGGTGCAAGAGTCCCAAGGCCTAACAGAATGACATCACCAAGTTTAATAGAAATCTTCAAAGGCTCATCTAAGATTACAGAAAGAGTTATCACTAAACTGTCATCTCAAAACTGTATAAAAGGCTTACATTTTCTGTACAAAAATTTAGTAGAGCTCGGTCGTTTATTGTGTTGGTTGTGAGCAATAAAGACTCTATGGCATTGAAATGGCTGTGCGTTCATGACTTATTCCACACAATTGTGCCAAAGACTGAGCGGTCAGTATTGGACACAACAATGTGCAAACTGATCCATGATCCCTGGTATTGTCTTTAAGCAATACTGGATATCTTGCACTTACTGCTATTGCTCTTCTGGTTAGACCTAAACTGGAATCGTTGCATTGTACTTGTCACTATAAAGTTGAATTTAATTCTAATCTAAATAGGCCCAACACTATAGTAGGAGAAACATGCCCATATCATGATGCTTGCTTTACTGTCCTCACTGTGTACTGTGGCTTAAATTCAGAGTTTGGCATTCTGGTTATTCTTCGACGTATGTTTTTTTTCCGTTGTTTTTGTTTGAGCTCAACAGAAAGTGTGGGAGTCTTAAACAGACGTTTTAATGTTGAAAAATGTTGAAGTAGAAATGTGTCAGTGACAGAAACAGATTGCACTGATGGTGTTAAATAAAGTTTATGAGACTTAATTAGGAAAACTGGTTGACCTTCTGACAGGTCTGTGGAAACAAATATAGTCTACATTTGGAGTTGCTTTATTTTTTTTTTGGTACAACCATGTTGTTTTGAGAATTAGAAAAGTAAACGACAACTGAGGTTTGAGTATTGTTTGAGAAAAATATTGTCTAAGTAATTAAAGAAACTGAAATGAAGACAGAATAAATAATAACCAATGGGTTTTAAATAATAGAGGTATATATCTAAAACTAAATAATAGATGCTAAGATGCTAAGAGGTGGCTTCTTTACAATAAAGTTTTAAACTGCAAGGTAAATTTGTAATCTGGGAATTGAAAACTTATCTAAGTTAAAACTGTCTAAACAATCTTGCAGGATTGGAGGTGGTTTATTTGAAAAGTTTAAGTTAAAGTGTTAAACTGTAAAAATGGTTAAAGTTTAAGAGCATAAGACAAGGTGCTCACTGGGTTTAATCACTGCTTGAAGTGATTTAAAGAGAAAAAAAGTCTTTTTGATGAATCTGATTTAAAGGTTGGAACGTTTGAATTATTATTATAATTATTACTAGAGACTAACACAATAGTCTGTCCTTTTGAACAGAATTGAATAATATTTTTGGTTGAACCTTAGAAGTGTGATGGAAAACACTGAGTGAAATCTTTGGAAACTAAAGATTAAAATTTTAAGAGGTTTAATCTTTGCATGTTTTAAATTAACATTACTAACTATTACTGAGTTCAATGGTGGTGAATGTGAATAAATGAAGAGACGTGGAGTTGATTTTACACTTAATGGGTTGAGTTTCTGTTTAACATTGAGTGAAGGGTTTCTTTTTAAAGAGTCTGATGCAAAATTGTTGGAAACGTGAAATTAGGAATGAATAAACATTTTAGATATGATGCGGTTAAAATTAATGCAAAAACAAACTGGTTTGTTTTATTTATTGAGCACCTGGTGTTAAAACTGAGTTTTACAGAGACAGTGTGGAACAAATCTAAACTGAACAAACCCTGAAGAATTGTTATTATAGGGGCAAATGCAGAGAAATTGACACAGAACTTAGTTAATTTTATGAAAAGTCTTTCTTTGAAACGACAGTCACATGGTGATGGAGTTTTGGAGGAGAGAGAGATGAGGTGTGTTTGAGCAGCTGAAGGAGGCTGTCCTGTTACAAGGTTAACTCCCAAGGGAGGGGTCTGAGGATTTTATTTCTAAAGGAATTCATTTGAAGTGATTGAACAATATTCTGAGGATTTTCTAATTAGATTGAGAATTTAAAGTCTTTGGCTAAAAGCTTTTTGTGACGATAGATCATGAGAAAATAGTTCTGATCTATTTTGAAATTTATTTATTTACATTTTTGTGAGGATAAATCCCTTGAGATGAATCATCTAGTTTTCGAGGGGTCCTCTGTTTGCAAGGGTAACTGCAGACAGCAGTGCCATTATACAGTATACAGTATACAACATAAAAATAACATTTCAAATCAAATTAACTTACACAAATGTTCACACTTTCACCGCATACAACACTACACTCACAAGCTCTCATTACCTCCCTCCTTCAAAATTCAGTTACAAAATAAGAGTAAATATAATAAACATTATTTTACAAACAATACAAATAATCAAAAGCAAAGACAAACATTTTGCAAATGAGTTTATGAGTTTATTAAATTATTTATGTTTGCATCAACTGAATAAAATATTACTATGATTGTGGATGATACTACTTACAGTTACAGGTAAACACCTACAACTAATGATAACTAAAATTAAAACTGTGCTGAACAAAATTAAGTTTTAAATATAACATTTAACAACAGTGATGCTATTTGGAAAACATTAAAAAGACGAATAATTAGAAATGATAATTGATAGACTGAAATTTTAAAATGATCAATGGCACTGGCCTTTCATTTTATGATTTTATATTTATTATTTTTATTTTATTTTTATTTGTTTTATTTTTGTTTTGAGCCATGTGTTTCCCAGAAGGGAGGATTTGACAATTAATATAGCCACCAGTAAGAGCTAATATTAACATGGTTCTTTGAACTTATAGTCATCTTGGGTTACACCTGGAGTACACCTGTGAGCAGGGCCAGTGACAGGACGTCCTGTAACACCTCTCTGAACTTGACAAACTGATCGGTCTCTGTGTCTCTCTGGTTATATATAAGGATATAAAATATTCCTATAACATTACCACTCAGTCTTTTAATTATTTTGAGCTTCTGGGTTTACAGAGTGTGAAGATGGCAGGGACGCTGTGGGCTGCGGCTGCCTTTTGCAAAGAAACCCCACAGAGACAATTTAACTACTGACCTGTATCATCAAGGATTTGTTCTTGCTTCCTGTTTGGAAACACTTTTGGGCCAGATGGCAGTGACATACAGCACACACACCTGGAGGAGTGGCACGCACTTCCTAACAACTAGAGAGCGGATCAGTGGCCATGGTTTGAACTTGTGACCTATACAAGATGAGACATGCGATGGATTTAAAACATTAAGGAAGAGCAACAGGAAGGGAACTTAAAATATATATATTCAAATATGATAGCCTTACTGAAACAAACCAAAGTCACCAAAAATTTATGCATTCATGTTTGTTTTTAAAAGCTGCTCCAAGTGAGATTTGAACTCACAACCTCAGCATTACTCTGCAGAAAACTGTCTTATAAGTACCGCGCTGACCGATTGCGCCACTGGAGCTTGTTCAACAGCAATCAGGACACAAACCTACAGCTAAGAAACTACAGATTTATGAGACCGTTTTATCCTCAGTCCCCTGAAACCAGTCAAGATCCTCTCAGGAATTTTTCTAATCTATTCTCTCCTGCTCTGCCTCGTCAAACTCATTTGACACCGCCGTGTCAAATGCTGCAGTGAGATCCAGTAAAACCAGAATTGAAACTTTACCAGAATCCAAGTTAGCATTTGTGTCTGATTTAGACTTAATGAAACAGTGGCTTCATGCTCTGTTTTTACACATCTATGTCTATGTGACACACAGCAATGTGTGTCACATTGTTTTAATTTCATTATTGTGTGGTTTCATCATTGATGTACATTCAATGTGAAAATGTGATGTGGTGCAGTACCATTTTCTGCCACAAGGTGGCAGCGCCCTTGTGAGACGGCATGTGCTCTTCTGGCGCTGCTCTGTCAGACCGGCAGATGCAGCCAAAGAGAACAAGAACTGATCGTGGGTCCGCCTCATTTGTTCTTTTTTTGTAGTGGGTCCACCGGCCAATACCTGCTACAGTTTCTTGGTGGCCCGTGCACGGGAGACGGTGTGTGACTATGTGAAAGGGAGACAGCCATGGCTGATGGTGAGAGGAGAAACTTGATGTGGGCGTCCCAGAGAACCCTGCTCACCCTATCACCGGATGAACTGTTCCAGACTGCCAAAGCCCTGGGGCCCATTACTGGAGGGGACCAGCCAGGTCTTACGTCAGGGGATGAGGAGAGTTGTTTCCAGTATCAGTGATGACATCATCAGTGATGTTATGTGCAGTAAAACTTTATTTGAGTCTGAAGACATGGGGATGTCATATTTGCTACAGCTCAAAGATGTTATTAATGAGCTCATCCAAAGTCGTGATTTGTTAGAACCAATAGCCCCGTCCCCAGACACCCAGATCAATGACAATGTTCAAAGTCAGATTAATGATAACTTACAGTAAAATGAAACAGAAGACACAATGACTGATCCCCACTAAGTTGTGAGCGCAAACAGTACAGAAATCCAGGAGCTGCTTACTAGTTATGAGGAGCTAAGTAAAAGAATCTGACAGTACATGCCCACAGTCGCTGCTCAGCCTGTACTGCAGTCACTAGTAAAAATACAGCCTAAATCGCAGTTTAGAGCACAAAACACAAAACAACTCAATTGAAAACCCCACACATGAAAAAGTTGTGTCACTCAGAGATCTCTCATACCTCCACCGTAGAGAGTTCAAAATCCAAGAGATCAGAAATAAGCTATAACAATGTTTGTTGTCAGATCGAAGAAGGGTTTAAAGATCAGTTGAGCGATGCTGAAATAGTCAGAACTGTCTTAAGAGTTATCAAACCTGGTCATTTCAAAGACATGCTGATGACTAAAGATGAACTGACAGTAGGAGAAATAAAAGACTTTTGCACTCCACTTTCATGAACAGACCAACATAGATTTGTTCCAAGAACTAATGTGCACTAAGCAAGGTGAGGGTGAGACCCCAGCAGTTCCTCTATCAGTCATAGGCCTTAAGCAGAAGATCCTGCTTGCCTCAAAAACATAGCCACAGATGTAAAGTACTCTGCTAGTACGGTCCAAGATGTGTTTCTCCATACTGTGTATCGGGCTAGGACACAAACACAGTGACATTCAAAGAGAACTAAAACCATTACTAGCTGACCCTTCAGTTACTCATGAAGCAATACTCAAACATCTCAAAAAGTAATTAGTGATGAAAAGGCAGCGACGCCTAGGTCCAGTGACACGCCCCAGAGGTGCCCATGCACAAGGTTCACTGAAGTGAATGCTGCTCAGAGCCCTGTGACAAAAGACGACACTTGTGTGAAGAGAAATGATAAAAGACAGACCTAATACAACAACTGGTTTTAAAGTTGAAGAGTTAACAAGTATATCTGCAATCACAAAAGCAGAGCAAATGAGCCAACACATGAAAAGCAAAGCAAGTGACGAACACAAAACAATGTGGCTGTGCATTGTATCTTGAACAAAATCGTCCTGATTGTCCTCACTGCTTTTACTGTGGAGAAGAGGGACATCGAGCAGTAGGCTGTTTAAGGAAGTCATCTCGTCAGGGAAACTGGAGCCGATCTCTGTCAAGAGACAAGTAACGTCCCCAAACCGCAACAAGTAAAGACATACAACAAGGACAGCCAGCACCAAACACACATGTCAATACACTGGCTACAGACTTACCTGATGTTAAAAATGAAAGACTCGCAAAGCTTATTGGGAATAAAGCACTCACCCAGTGTAGTCTGAATGGTTATAGCCTCGAAAGGAAGAACTACAAGAGGCATGTCTTGCTCTAGGGGTCTCAGATGAAGGCAGCATCACTGACCTCATAAATAGATTAGAAGAGCTGGTGAACTTTAAGGACATTTATCCAAAGCTCTTAATGAAGGTCAACAAAACTGGAGGTAAGTTTGAAGCCAGATTTTGGTAATACAAGCTGTATATATTTCTATCCAAAAATAAAAATTCTTCTTTTCAGGTGGTGTATTGCATTTCTCCTGCCATCATGGAGTGGTGTATTATATCAACTTTTTGAACTGGACTGAATCTGCAAGGGACCATGTAGACGGTCTTTTAAGTTTCAAGACATTTCCTACATGCTTTATTTCAGATGTGTCTGGCCAAGTTGCTAGACACATGAACAATCGAAGTAAACAACTCTTTTTTCAGCCAAACGATGGTAGACTGTGTATACCCACAAGTGAGAACATTGCCAAAGCAATTTCTAAAGAACTTAAAGTTGAAATGCCATGGGTAAAAAATCTGAACTTTTCATCACTGCAGCCTCCCTCCTTGATGCCAACCCATGGATCACTCCACAGTCACAAAAACAGTGCAACGATATGCACTGTATGATCGTTTTCATCAGAAAAAACAAAAAAGACCAGAAGAAGAAATGAGGAGTCTAAACTTGTGTCCTGACTTACGTGCACATGTAAATTCATCAGTTGCCGAACAATTCAACCGAGAGTTAGCTGCAATTAGATACTCTCTTACTCAGATGAATGAAATTCACTTCAAACAGACAATACGAGTCTTAGTGGAACTTCATAACTTTGCCATAAACAGCCACTTCATGACTGCTGTGGAAAAACAGTCTTCCATCCCACTTGTTTTGGGAGACCATGGCAACTTTCAAATCTTCTGGTAGGTTTATATTATCTGCAGCATTTATTTACAAAAATTCATTTAACAAAACAATTGTCTTTAACTTATTAGCAAAGAACAAGGACATTAAGGCTCTTGTCTCATCACAACATTCTTCTGAATCAGCAGAGACATTTAGCTTAAGTAATTATTCTGCCACTGAAGATGACATGGTTTGTGAAATAGTAATTTACTCAGTACTATTTTTAATAAAATTACACATATATATTTTTGTAATTGCAATTGTTTCCTTTGGTAGGCTCTCTTAAAAACAATACTTTCTGGGGCCTTAGAAACCATCACCTTTACCAAAATTGGGAAAAAGTTCCCAGTTACTATCAGAGACATTAAAAGTGTTTGTCCTTTAAATCTGCTGGATCGAGTGTCCCGGGGAATGCCTTGGTTAACTGATGATGTAAGTTCAACCTAAAGTTGTTATAAATATTTGTATTGATACTAACATCATTGTGTGTTTAATAATTTTGTCCTGACATTGTATTTTATCTAGGCAGTTCATTTTAGAGTGGCACAGATAGCTAAGACATGCACAAAGGTAAAATTATTGAATTGTGCAGTTGAAATAACTATTATCTTTTGTTAATAATTAATAATTCATCCTAATCAATATCTTTTGCCTCTTCTAAGTCTGTAAGTTTAGCAAATTTTGATTTTGTTATTTGGAGCCGAGACTGGTTTACACATCATCAAGTTCAAGATTCCACGTTGAAGTTCTTGAAAGTAAACAATACATTATTTTAAATGTTCTGTATGTGTTTTATGCTAATATAATTGTACACTTTCAGACTGCAGATAGAATATTTTCCAAGGCTAGTAGGACACCAAACATCGGAGACAGGGAATCACTTTGTTCTGTGGGTATGTATTATGGGTCCCATTTAAACCATGCACTCATTAATAACTTGATTAATACATTTTTTATTTGGTAGGTTTTGGATTTCACAAAAAAAGAAATAAGGGTATATGACTCATTAAAACACACTCAACAATCAGCAATGAAGACATGGCTCTTCTGAGGTGTGTTATTAATACAATTGTGTGTGTACATCACCGTGGTTGCTATAAAGATGTGACATTTAACAAAATGACTACAGTAATGTTTTCAGAAACCATGGAGGCCTTACAGGATGGCAGACAACTGTTCCTCAACAGTGGAGACAGAGAGATAGTGATAACTGTGGCATCTTTGTGTGTTCTGTATGTACAAATAAATGTATTTTTTATTTGTTTCAATGCATAATAAGTATTCTACAGAAAATAATTTATATTTTTGAACTAACAGGCAGCTAAGAATGAGGTAAGAACCATCAAAGTTTCTGATCACGCTCTGACACTCACACAGTGTAGGGCCCTCCGAATATATCATGCTACACAAATGATCAAAGGCCTCAGTATTGAGGTAAGTGTTTTTGTTTCTGTTCTTTTAATAGAAGTTACCATACATTAACTATTTTCCTCTGTGATGTAGGATTTTCCTAAGACAGATGCTGAAATAAAAAGGGCTGATGAAGAAGAAAACATAGTTCTTAAAGAAAAAAAGAAAAAAGACTCTAACTCTGAATGCTTGTCCTGGTCATTAGGAGTCTGTACTTTCCAGCGTGAAAAGGGCACTTTGAGGTGAAGTATATTTAGTTTTTTTTTATTATTGTGTTTTTTGTAGTTTGAATTGTAATTTCAATCTGCATATTTGATATCCAACATACACACAATATTAAATGATGATGATGTTTATGTGTTAACAGAGCACTTCACAGAGAAACAAAACATTTTTTATGGCTGAAGTGTGAAAACTGCACAAAATGGATACACTTTGCATGTGCAGGTGTACAGGAGACTGGTCCAAAAAAAATTTTTGTGGCTGTCATCAGACACTTGATCCAAATATGTAAGTATGCTGTGCACCCTTTATAAACAAAATGTTTGTTTCTCTTAAGCTCTTCTTATCAATTTCTGTAAACCTCTATCCTCTTCTCTTGCATGAGTGCATTTTATGTCCTCATTATTTCCCTCCATTAATACTCCTCAGTCTTAAAAATGTGCTGTCTGCATTCCATTATCTATGTATTCACCTATAAAACCTGTAAAAGTCCACCATAATGTCTGTCCTCTGAATTTAAGAAACAGCATCAGCTCTTCCTATATTGATTAAAAATCATCATAATCATAAATAAACAGACTTGGCATAATCATCTGGTCTCCTAAAATCATGTAAACACTTTCCTTTTTCATTTTTAACCAGCACACCTTACACTCTTCTATACACAATTTGACCTGCTAGTCCGTACCTCTTCAACTCATCACTTCACTCCTGACTCCTGACCACAAATATTAATGTCCTCACAATTTTTTAAGCTGAATCAAATTAATACCAAATTGCTCATTTACCTCTCATACATGTCTTAGCACTTTGAAATACTATATTGTTACTACAGACTTCATCATACAAGACAACGAGCTCCTTTATGGGCACCCTTTCTTAGAGATAAATCTACAAAACAATCCCTCTAA